>SNQJ01S0030306.1:39995-58313 GCA_010110895.2 Picea sitchensis | reverse complement strand
CTTCCTGGGGTCGTAACTTTTGCATACGATCTCCGTTTTAGGCGTGTGATAGCTCGTTGGAAAGGTGTTGTCGAGGAGATTCATTTTGGGGGCTCAATTATGCCTTTAGCTATCATTGAGAACCTCGATCTCGAAAAAACTTCATTTAGGCCCTCAAAATGGCCCCGGAAGTGAAAACCTGCTAAAAATAGTAAATTGCCAAAATGGCCAGAAAATTCTTTTGAGCCATTTGAAAAATGTGGGTGGCCCCCGATATCCACCTGGATCAGATCCACACCTCTTTTGAGCCTGCAATTCACCACCTTCTACCGTGTAGCTCTTTTGATATACCATGGTTTCAATTGTGGAACTGCTCAAGAATTTTATTGTTCGAGCATGATTCATCACCGCTATGAAGCATGGCCGTCGATCTGGTTGCGATCCGTGATCTGGGAAACCTTGCTTTTGTTGCCAAGCGCCACTCTTGGATGGACCCTGTTTCCTGCTGCAAAGATCAACGATCCACAATTACTTCGAGAGTTCGGGCTTTGGGACTTTTCAATGCATAGCTCTTACAATCCTCGTGAGTGTCTATCTCCGAAGTGAGAGATCTGCCTCCACGTGTCCTCTTGATTTGGACGGTCGGGATTCACTTTGGGACTTCGAGAAATTCCTACTACAGTGCTTTTCTCTATAAACCCTCCGGAGTGCTAAGTCTCTGAAGTGTTAGATTTGTCGACGCGTGTCCTCAACCTTCAACAACTCAAATTTACTTTGGGACTTCGTGCCTTCCAGGAGAGTTCGGGCTTCGAGAGTTTTCCTTCTGCTTGCTCGTGCAATCCTCCGAAGTGTCGAATTCCCAAAGTGAGAGATTTGCCTCCACGTGTCCTCTTGTTTTGGATAACCGAGATTTACTTTGGGATTTCGGGCTTCAAGAGTTTTCTCCTGCTTGCTCGCGCAATTCTCCGAAGTGTTGAATTCCCGTAGTGAGAGATATGCCTCCACGTGTCCTCTTGTTTTGGACGACCGAGATTTACTTCAGGAGTTCAGGATGTTTGGCTAGTCGTTAATCCTTGCACGACTTTTAAACTTTGACTGTCCGAGAGACGCTAATATGAACGACGCATGGGATCTCCATCGTTGAAAATCAAACCTGCTTGTTTGCTTGTATTTCAAGCCTGAAATGGACTACTCTGAATGTTGTGTTTTGCTCATAGTTTTTCCCTGCGCATACAACATACTTGACAGGCCTGACTTTATCAACCAGAAGAGGAAAAACTTATAGGAAGGCATGCAAAAAAGAGAGACTCAACAGACATGTAGACCTAGGTCTTAACAATAACTACATATGACCCATGAAAACTTTATGTGCTAACACAAAGCTATCCATCATTTCGTTCCTTTAGCGTGCAAGGGCTTCCTCAAGCAACATTTTAAAAGGATCTCCTACTCCATCATCTTTATTCTCATCACCCATGGGTTATTGTCGGGCTCAGTGTGACCGATATTGCAAAGGTCAATTGGTTTGAGTCCCAACTTCTTGTACCTAGATCTTGTCAGGGACATGCACAAAGAAAAATAAATGAAGAGCAAACCACCTTGAGACCACTGATCCGGATTTCTGAGCGAAACGAAAGGAATAACAGACTGAATACAATAACAAAAAGATACAGAGAACAACAAAATATATCCAATGAACAATAACTTCTATTGAATAAATAAAATAGGCTGAAACTGTAAAACCGCATAACTAAAAACAACTTGCTCGAATGGTGGTAGCTATCTCTGAGAAGAGATGTGGTTGTTATGCACATCTGTCTGAGAAGAATGATTATAATGAGGCTCCAGAGGCCTTTTTAATGTTACTCATGAATTCCAAAACCCTAGACATCCAAAAACCTAACCCTAGGAGATGAAACACCAAAAGTTATGTGGGCCCCGATGGGTAAGTTGGTAACTCAACTTCCCGGGGTCGTAACTTTTGCATATGACCTCCATTTTAGGCATGTGATAGCCCGTTGGAAAGGTATTTTCGAGAATTACACATTATGATGTCAAAATTTGACTTTGTTTGCAATTTGATTGTGGCAAACCAAAAAAAAAAAAACACTTTTTAGGGCCCCAAAACCACCCTAGAAGTACAGAAAGATGTGCTGCCATGAAAAATTCCAAAATAAGCTAGTTGGATTAGGTGGCAGCCACCAATCTCCACCTAGAATCTGTGTAGGGATTTAGACACCCTGGAAAGTGTAGAACCCACAATTAAAAATAATTATAGAAGAACGTGTTGAACTAACAATTGTCAAGAGGAGCCAGTTGGAATAGGTGGGTGGCCACCAATATCCACCTAGATCACTAACATAACTAATATACACACTCATAGGACAAGGATATCATTGGGAGGTCATGTGTGGTGGTTTGAGTTGACGTTCCTAGCCCTTGATACCGATAAGCTTCCTATACAACCTAAGGCCCAAGCTTCCTCCTCTGATCATGTAAAGGACCCTATTACCCATACCTAATGCTATAATCTTCCTAATGTCATTGATATCCCTAAGAGGTTAAGGATATCCTCAGTGACGTCTCAAACCATGACAACTGACCTCCTGAGGGTTTTAGATTGGCCTCTTACTAGGAACATGGGCACCATTAGTATGTTTTGCAGAATAAGAATGAGTCTCAACATCCCTAACATTGCCCGGTAAGAAAAATAATGGCCTTAGGTCCTAAACAAATATTCTCGAACTCGATGACCATATATAAGGCCTTGAACAACTACACATATCCTTTCAAAGGGATCTCTAGTATTTGAGTGGGATATGGGTGCCATTCACAAGTTTTGAGCACTGCATTTGTGTCTCGAGGCCTACAAGTTGGGCCTCAATGCCATTAGGAGGTTTTCCACACCACATAATGCACTCAGGGCTTTGAACATGGTTAGGGAAGGAACATAAGGTGCTAAGGCCCGATTTGAATCTTCTTAGGATCAAGCTTCATGTAGTATCCTTTGAAAAAACACATAAGACCTCTGTAGGGGATCTTTGACCTCTATGGGGTATCTTTGTTGCCATTAGTATGTTTTTAATAGTAAAAATGGGTCTTGGGGCCTATACCATGGCTAGGGGAGGGAAACAAAGAACCTAGGCCCAAAATGAAGCTTCGTGAGCATAAGGGCCACGAATTAGGATTCAAACAACCAAACTATCTTTTCAAAGGGATCTTTTCCCTCTAGGTGGGATATGGGAACTATTACAAGTTTTTCCACAATACATATAATAGTCAGGGCCTGTAACATGCCCGAAGGAGGAAAACAAGGGACTTAGAGCCTAATCAAAGCTTTCTTGTGCTTAATGGCCATGAACAAGACCTAAGACTGCAAAAATGAGCACTATTAGTATGATTTGCACAATAAGAAAGGGTCTCAAGACCCCTACCATGGGCGGGGGAGGAAAATAAGGGCCTTAGGCCCCAAACAAATCTTTTTGGGCTTAATGGACATGAAGAAAGCTATCATAGGCGCTAGGCATAAATGTTATGTTCTACAATACCACGGGCATTTGGAAAACGAGCAAGAATAATATGACTTGTGAATTTTTACTTACAATAGTGCATGGATGTTCTAGGAAGGCACATGCACTTTATAGTGTGCACATGCTTTAGAACATGCACACATTCTTATAATGTGTGCATGTTCCTGTGTTCTAGGAAGGCACATGTACTTTAAAGTGTGCACATGTTTTAGAACATGCACACATTCTTATAAAGCGTGCATGTTCCTTAAATTTAAATTTTATTCACACAATTGAGAATTCCAAACCACATGTTTGTTGGCTTGGTTGCTTCAGATTTAGGTTTGGAACCACAAACTTGGTGGTTTGGGCTACTAATAAAAACTCCATTTTTTTGAATGCCTTTAGATATTTCTATTTTCACATTATTTTAAAATAAGTTACACAAATCCATTGAAGATGAAACTATACACACATGTGGATCCAACTATATGTATGTATGTATATTTAAAATAACATTGTTTACTATTTTCAGTTTATTTTTGTCTTGACATATATCAAATCCTAAAATACATATGTTTGTTCCCATTATACCATTTTTATAGTCTACTCATTTATATATATATAAGAAACACTATAGGTGGAACTAAGCCAAGATCTACAATCTTTAAAAAAAAAGTGATTATGTTAAGACCCTCAAACCTTGCACTAATGCATGACCTTGTAATTTCAAGGCTGTAATAACATTAGTAATTTAAAAAAATACAAAAGTAACATTGTAAATTTTAAAAAATAGTCATGCCCAAGAATAATACATTAGCTACAATTGTATAAATTTATTTAAGAAAATTCCATCATTTCTGTTTTGAAGACTTACATTAATTGGAAGAAATGAATTATATTTTGCACTAAAAATAACATACCACTATTAGAAAAAAAACATATTTCACATAGTCATACAAGAATTATATAAATAAAAATTATATATTCATAAAGCTAATTCAATTTCCTACATTTCATATTTTTACACTATATTCAAATTCATTGTGAAAGTCCTTGAAATTATCCATAGTCAACCTATTGTTGTTTATCCATCTTTACATTACTACTAACTTTCACCACCATCACCCATAATAACTCTTCATAATAATAAGAAATCATTAATACATATAATTCTCACTTAACCACTAACTTAGTGATAATAATAACTAATTAATAATCTCAATTAACTAATACCAGGATTTCATACGTTTACAATTAAAATAGCTTACGTAAAAATTATGTTGTTTATCAGCACACAAATAAAAAAGTAAACAACACATAATTTGTCCCCTGAAAAACATAACTTCTTTGTTTTCACTTGTGCTTTATTTTATGTTAAATATCTTTGTGACTTATATTCTTCTCCATTTGCTATAAATTATTGAAATGTTTACCAGTAACTGCTCAGTAATAAAGGTGAAATTTATATTTTAATACTGTTTATCAGTAACTGCTAAATAATAAAGATGAAAATTATATTTTAATACCTTCATTAATAATAAAGAATTATATTTTAATATCTTTATCAATAATAAAGGTAAAAATTATATTTTAATATATATGTGTATGAGACCTTCTTGTTTATGGGATAAGGGACTCCCTTTTGCCCAGTTATTTGATTGGTAAAGTCTACCTGTGACCTCTTAAGAGGAAACACATGTTCTTAACCATTAGACCCACTCAAACTGTATATATATATAATTAAGGGTTTTGTGTGTATCCAAAAAGTAGAAAATTCGTCTAATTACAAAGAGTTTGTAGGCAGAAAATGCATTGTTAGGGCACTTACCAGATCCAACTCTTTGAAGGGCTTCGCACTTTCTGCACAAACTACTATTTGAAAAATTAAATCGTTCAAGAATATATGAATGTTGACTCCTAAATGCAGACGTTCTACTAAAAACAGACGACCAGACTTGAGGCAAGAACAATGGAGTAAAATTCAGACTGGGGCAAAGAATAATATTATTGAAATGTTTACAAGTAATTGCTCAATAATAAAGGTGAAAAACATCTTTTAATATATTTCTGAATATAGATATTGAGGAAGTGTATTTTAATTTATTATAAAAAAATTAAAAAATAAGTTTGAAACATAACTTCAAAAAATGAAAATTGGAAATAAAAAGATATCTAACATATTTAATGAAAATATAATATCTTCAGATTTCAACCTCTTGTATTTACATGATTCCGACTTCACTCATGTCAATCAAAATTGTAACAATTTCCCATAGTTTTGAAGTAAGAAAACAGCTCTTTTACCAAAGAAGAAAATGCTTGTTTGAACTAGTTAATTAAATTGAGAGACAAAAATTTCTAAAATACCAAGACAACCAACAATAGAATGAGAAATAGAGTGTTAACGAAATCACCATTGGATTAACTTTATTTGCAATCTTATTAATGAACATGATTCAATTTTCAAGCTTATGTGGCTAGGGTTTTCAAAATTCATCAGAATATCCATAGTAATAGTCTGTAGGGTTTTCAAAATTCATCAGAATATCCATAGTAATAGTCTGTAGATGTTTGGGATTGTAAAAACGGATCCATCTTCAGGACAAGCTTATATGGCTTTTTCAAATTTTATGTGGCTTTTTCAAGTTTATGTGATAGGGTTTCCAAAATTTATTAGAATATCCATAATAATAGAGTTATTGGTAGATGTTTTGTATTCTAAAAATGGATCCATCTTCAAAACCAGTTGTCTTGAAAATGGATCCACATTAAAAACCTTAAAAATATCTGTAACTCTATTATTCACTCTATTACTGTGGATATTCAAATGAATTTTAAAAACATCATTTAATATTAT
This sequence comes from Picea sitchensis, assembly GCA_010110895.2. NCBI lineage: Eukaryota > Viridiplantae > Streptophyta > Pinopsida > Pinales > Pinaceae > Picea > Picea sitchensis. The sequence continues at coordinate 51,965 of SNQJ01S0030306.1, read as the reverse complement.
TGGTTTCACCGTTTTCCAAATTCATTGAAATATCCATAGTAATAAAGTTAAGTTATGTGCATATGTTTCGCCAAAAATGGATCCATCTTCAGGACAAGCATATGTAGCTTGTCCTAAATATATAGATCCGGTTTTAACATCCGAAACAGTTAACTCTATTAGTGTGGATATTCAGATGAATTTTGAAAACATCATTCAATTCGTTAGTTCGTTTATATTGGAACAAGCCCAACTAGCTCACAGAGCATTTTTTTTATTGTATTTGAGGACATTTTTAATAAAGAATCCCAATCCGCTTACTGGCCTCTTTTGCAAATTTACTCCAGTCCAATGAAAACAGGAAAATATAACACAACAGAACCAGTTGATATTCCACACAGGAACCCGTCACAAATACACAAGCACTAACATAGCATAGGAGAAACTGTAATAAGAGAAATATAATATTGGGATCTGTAGATTTCACCCCATAATCAAGCTTTCTATTCCATACAAGCAATTCATCTCTGGCACGTATTTCAAGTTAGTCCAGTGGTAATGTATCACTCCTATAAAAGGCTCACAATCTTTTAACCTGCTAGCATATGCATTTTTTAACAATAACCTACAGAAAACTACATGTGTCACGATTCTCCAAAACCAGGTAAAATTGGGTGACAATTAATTTTTGGATAAATTCTTCGAAAATCTTGTTTTTCAACTTATGTCTGTAATTTTTAGGATTTAGGCATTGGTCATTTCCAATCAATGCTACAAGCGAATATGAATTTCAAAACAAAACATTCAAACCATTTACATATTTTGTAGCAATCACCGAAATTGTAATAAAACAAAACCCCCTAGTTACAAGCGGATATGAATTTCAAAACAAAATATTCAAATAATTTACATATTTTGTTGCAATCACCGAATTGTAATAAAACAAAACCCCCCAGTTACAGTTAGGGTTCTACCAGTTAGAAGCTGCCTGCCATAAGTCTTGCAGTAAGAAACAAACAATAGGTAAATGATGATAACCCTAGTTTGAACTGCTAACCATGGATCATGAACCCGTTGCATATTTGGCTGCGATATGTATTTCTATGACAGTGTTTACATCTCAAAACCATCTTCAGCTGCAACAACACGCAAGTTCCTCATACCATGGAAGTGAAAAATACCGAATAGATGCCTCAGACAGATCCTGGACACCTCATCCCTCCATAGTTCCTACACGCATCCCCATGCCTACCGAATGTTGGATATTAAAGGTACTGACCATCTTAATCCCTCGAACTTCGGTTATTACCTGTTCATTGAAGAAAATATACAGATCTATCATTCTTTGGAGTGAACAAACTTGAAAAGCATACAGATCTATCATTCTTGGAGTAAACAAACTGGAAAGATTCATTTTAAACGGATGACAAAGGTTCATATGAGTGAGGCACTTACACATGATTATCGCTCCAAGACCACTGCGCATTGATCCTTCATCCCCGATATTTCTTCCCAAATCTCTAATGCTAGTTTACATATTTATACTATTTTCTATATCCACTTCCACCATACACTTGTTCTCTAGATTTCAGAGCCCCACCAAATCACCAAATCCGATGCCATATCCCTGTCTTCTCCTATGAAAAAGCAAGCAATGTCCAGAATATTGGCCGATCCTCTTTACTTAGAGACCTGTTATTCATTATAAGTCTCTTGTATGCCACAGGTAATGTCTGCTGAAGTCGATCCAACTGCTCTTCTCAAACAAGCGCTCCAAATACTTTCAAGGATAATGGCAGATCATCACATGTCATTATAAGTCAATCTCCCAAATCTATAAATCCTGGTACTGGATGTGGCTTAACTTTGTAAAACACTGGAATAATGGTAGCCCTTGACTTCACCGTGGAGTCTAACTCATCCAAACACCAACGGGATTGAGCGTAGTTCGCATAAAATATGGCGATATGGACAGAGGCTAATTGAATAGCCGGTTTTATTTGAGAAGGAATTTCGCGTCCCTCCACCAATTCCAGCGAACTAGCCATCCATGCTCTACCAGGAGACGGTAGAGATGGGAGGGTAAAATGTTCTTGACATCCGGACCACGATGGTTAATTAACACATCGTATTTGGCATTAGAAGCCGAGGCAGAATAGAAAGGCCGAAGAGGAAGAAGCCAAGCTTTGTCATCGAGATGGAAGGGGGTGCCATCGATGGACAGGAAAATGAGGCCCAACACTGGTCAGGCGGGCAGATGCAAAGATGATGAAGCGGAGAGAGGTAGATATAGAAAAGAAGAAGAGGTAGAAACTGCACGCAACCGTGTGGACCTACGCATTTAACAGTGACATCGTAATCCCACCTCATAAAGATTCTTTTTATTTTGGTCAGCAATGGACAGGTGAAGTTTCGTGTGTCATTACAGGGGCGGTGTTTGATAAAATACAATGTGATAAGAGTCTTCATGTGGGCCTTTTTAGGTGCGGTAACCAGAAAAACCACTTCACTCAAAACCGATTCCAGTTTTCCAAGATTACTTTTACTCGTGCAATTTGATATTCTTCATATTTTCCATCAAAGATTGACCTGGTGAGTAAAGGCACATGGGAACCATTATTGAGATGAGATAGTTGATATTCTTCATATTTTCCATCAAAGATTGACCTCTGAGTAAAGGCACATGGGAACCATTATTGAGATGAGATATATGATAGGTAGGGGAAAGTGTGTATATATATATATATATTAGGTGGTTAATGTTTTGCTAGGAGAAAGTAGTTTAAGAATATGACCTAGTTTGGGTTAAAAATAATAGGTGGTGAATGTTGAGTGGGTTTAATGGTTAAAAGCATGTGTATGGTGAGTGGGTCTAATGGTTAAGAGCATGTGTTTCTTCCTTGGAGGTGGGGGGAATAGATTAGAGGGCACTAAGGGGGTCTCATACACCAATTTGGGATGGGGTCCTCATATTGATGTTAATTATCACATTGTTACTTAATGTTCCTGATTGAAAAACATTGTAGATATTTTATACAGGAAACTCAATGTAACTTGGCACAATTTTTTTATAAATGATCTTTGGGATTTTGTGAAACATATTTAATTTCTTCTTGTGTGATTAGTTTGAAGACATTGAGAAATTTGAAGAGTTGGTGTGTGGGACAAAGATATAAGAGTAGACATGGATCTTGTAAATATTTTGAACTTTGTTTAAGTGATAGGCATTTAATTATTTTAGAATTATGGGAAATATTCCAATAAGTATCCAGACAAAGGAGGCATATGGTGGGGGACTATCTCAAGCAATCATTGGTGGAGGATTAAAGGGTATCTTTAAAGGGTGTACATCTTCAAGTATAATCATAGGAAAAATGAATTTCATATCTCGATAGTAATGAATCTATCAATCTATTCCCACGATAAATTAGGGTTCCAAGCTAAGCTTGACGAGCCTTACAAAGCCGTAGTAAAGTTAGGATCAATTGTATAACATTAGATAGTGCATTTTGGCAAGTAGACAAATGTGCTTAAGTTTTTTCTTGACATGGTTCATAATGGTAGAGTCCATTCTCTGTGAAAATCATCATAATTGGACATTCTCTTACATTTCATTCTCATTATAATTATGGCATGTTTATCAGAGAGTTCTTGTTTTGTTCCACACCAGTGCTCAAGAATGAATGTAGTCAATGCACCTATCATATTATTTTCTACTTTGCCATCTTCTTTAAAAGTTATATCCCCATTTTCATCTTTAACTTGTTCCTTTTCCATTTTCTCAACTAGGGTAGGTGAAGACTATATTTCCCACCATTTAGCCAAAGTTCCTGTAAAACGTTGTATAATAGACTTACATGCTTCTATTTCACTTTTCCCTTTCATGCACATGACTCTGTAGGAAACATACATTATGTCTATAACTTAACGGATTTGGCTTGTGGTCATACTATCTATGTTCCATTCTGGGAAAATTTCATCTGTAAATGTTTGTGCCTCTAGTAGCTTGCCTTTTCCATAAAGTTCTGGAGCTGGAACCCTTGTCATGTTCCAAGGAACTGGTTCTTTAGTAGGAAGAATATGAGATTGTGTAACCAGAAGATGACCTGAGGATATTCTTCTTGTTCTGGGGGGGAATGGACTGGAAACTTTTTCTTCAAATCGGTTTCTTCAAGAATGTAGACTGTAGAGTTTACTGATGAGACCTTTTGTGGAAATAAGTAAGAACTATGAATTGGTTTGTCATGAAGCTTTCCATATTTTTCTGATGCTTCAATGATAGATTCCCCTATGTTCTTAAAAACTTCACCTAATCCTTCCATTAGTTCTTCATGGTCTCTTTTGAAGAGTCTTTTTCACTTTCTAAAGTGTTTTTTATTTCAGATACTTGGAAATTGACAAAGTTTATACTCGAAGCAACTTGATTTGCAGAGACTTGAAGTTGATCTATTTGTTGCTTTCTAGCATAGTCATTGGTTACAAATGTATGTGTTGCCATCCCTCTTAGAGCAGTATTTGTCCAATTTAACTGTTCAAACACACTTTGGAGTCTTTTCTCTGAATTTGTTTGTTGAGATTCTTCCTTGTGAATCATGAGGGGAGTAGCCTTAGTTTTCTCTTCTCCTAGAATGAATCCTTTAAAAGGGGGAAAAGGGAAATATGTATTAGTTGTTTGTCCATCTAAGGCTTTCCATTTGTGTTTGGTACTGAAACTTTCTTTGGCAGACATCATTTGAATTACTTCCTTTTGGGAAAATATGTACCATTCATAAAAGGATATCCACAAATCCTTTATTGTCATATATGTTTTCCATTGTTCAGATAAATATTTATTTAGTTCTGTAGTAGTAGTGGCATTAAATTCTTTGCCTTGGGGATGATTAAACAGATCCCAATTTAACATTCTCTTAATCCAGTCTATGTTTACTCTTCTTCTAGGACATTCACTCATAAGGGAAAATAATTTGTGCATCTCTCGGACTGATGGTTTTTGTAGTCTTGTGGGTAATGGATTTTCAAATCTACAGGATGGAATTATTGCATCTGTTTGTTCAATATACCCTAATCCATATCTTGAAGTTCCCAGTGGTCTAGAGTAGTGATCCAAGTGGATATTGGTGGCCACCCACCTATTCCAACTGGCTCATCTTGATAGTTTTTAGTTCAACACGTTCTTTTGTACTTCTTTGTAATTGTGGATTCTACAATTTCGGGTTGGTTGAAGCCCTACACATATTTCAAGTGGATATTGGTGGACTCCCACCTAATCCAATTGGTTTATTTTGTATGTTTTCATGTCAGCACATCTTGATGTACTTCCAGGGTCGTTTTGGGGCCCTAAACAAAGTTTTTTTGGCTCGCCACAATCAAACGGTAAATAGAATCAAAGTTTGATGACATAATGTGTAGTTCTCTAAAATACATTTCCAATAGGCTATCATGCGCTTAAAATCGAGGTTGTATGCAAAAGTTATGACCCCAGGAAGTTGAGGTACCAACTTACCCATGGGGCCCACATAACTTTTGGCGTTTCATCTCCTAGGGTTAGGTTTTTGGATGTCTAGGGTTTTGACATTCATGAGTAATATTAAAAATGCCTTTGGAGCCTCATTGTAATCATTCTTCTCAGACAGATGCGCATAGCAGCTATATCTCTTCTCAGAGATAGCTACCATCATTCGAGCAAGTGTTTCAGTACTGCAGTTTTACGGTTTCATCCTATTTCATTTATTCAATAGAAGATATTTTTCACTGGATATCTGTGGTGTGCTTCACATCTCTATGTTTATTGTATTCAATGTGTTAATCAGTTTGTTCCACTCCTAAATATGGATCGGTGGTATTAGAGCGGTCTACTCTTCATTTATTTTTCTTTGTGCATGTCCCCGACAAGATCTTACAAGAATTTGGGACTCGAACCAATCGAGCCATTGCAAGATCGGTCGTGCCGAGCCCGACGACAACCCATGGGAGATGAAAAGAAAGATGATGGAGCATGAGATCCTTTCAAAATGTTGCTCAAGGAATCCTTTGCGCGACAAAGGAACAGAATGATGGACAAATTTATGCAGATTCTTTGGTGCCTGCCCACAGGAGAAGCATCTTCATCAAGTGGTCATGAAACCCCCTTCAAGGTATATGTAAATTTTGACATTCTATTATTTGAAGGACTGATAGATGCAGATGTTGTAGATAAATGGTTGAATTTGTTTGAAGGGTATTTTTTTGTCCACAATTTTTTCGATAGGGAAAATATTACTTTTGCTCTCCTCAAGGTTGTCCCCCATGTTAAGGACTCGTGGGACACTTACTCTGAGTAAAGGGCCATAGAAGAATCTGCAATATTTGTGGTTGCCCCTACATGGGATTCCTTTCGAGATGCCATTAAATAACAGTACTACCCTGTTGGAAGCTACAAAGACCAATACACCAGATGGACCACCCTGCATCAAGAAAGGGACCGGATAGTACCAGATTCACCAATAATTTCCATACTCTGTGCACCAAGTTGAGTATCAAAGACTCTGAGTGACATCTGGTGCTCAAATACCATGGTTGTTTGCATAGATACATTCAAACAGAAATGGATTTTCTTGACATCACCTCATTGGGTATGACTTATAGATATGTTGTCAAGATCAAGAAGAAATTTAAGTAGAAGAGGCGAGAGTTTGGATCTACAAACTCCTCACAGCCGAAGTAGGGAAAAGGCGGTCCCAACCCACACAACAAGGGACAAAGAAAATATGGCCACTCTCAGGACAACCAGTCCAAGCCACAACATAAGAAGGACAATGAGAAGACGAAGAAGGACATGGGAAAATGGTGTGAATACCATAAAATCCCTTGGCACAACAATGAAGAATGTTGCTCCAAGTAGTCACTCATGGTTGAGTTGAAGGCTTCCAAGTCAGAGGTTGATTCTGATTCCAAATCAAATCCAGAAGGAGGGAAGTGAATTATTGATACTGAACCTAGTGCCATTGTTGCTACCACCAAAGTCCAACCAAGCAAACCAGAAGAACCAGAGGAAGGGGAACATCTCTTTCACTCACATATGTGGGTAAAGGGAGCTCTAATTCATTTCATTGTCAATAGAGGCAGTCAGAAGAAATTGATCTTAGCATAGGTCATCAAGTAGTTGGACCTGCCGACGACACCACACCTGCAACCCTACACCATCGGCTAGTTTCGCCAAGGAGGAGATCTTCGTGTCAGCCAAGAGTGTCATCTTCCCTACAACATCAAGCCTTTCAAAGATGATGTATTGTGTGATATTGCTCCCCTTGAAGTTTTTGATGTTCTTTTAAGACAACCATATTTGTGGAAGCGTCATGCTGTGTATGAGTCTAGACCTCGTAGTGTTATTATTACTTTGGGGGGACAATTGTATAGAATACCAGAGGTAGAACTACCTACCGCTATTTCTTTAATATCTGATAAGCAATGCAGTAAGGTCATTCCATAGACCAGGAAGTTTGTATTCTTTGTGATCTGTGCTAACAGTAAGCAGAAGGTTGCTACCACATCCTTGGCCTCTACACAGAGCCTCTCTTTTCAACAAAAGCAAGTGAACGGGATCATGGAAGAGTACATAGACATCTTCTCCTCACCCACCGGGGTACTGACGCACTACTAAGTTAAGCATCCAATTGATCTAACCCAATGTGCACCTCTGCCTAATGGACCAGTCTATCATTGCTCGCTGATGGAAAATGAAGAAATCAAGCATCAGATCCAAGAACTTCTTCAAAAGGGGCACATCAAACCCAACTCCTCCTCTTGCGAAAACTCGATTGTACTAGTGCAGAAGAAGGACGGGACCTGGCGACTCTACATTGATTAGAGAGCATTAAACAAAATCATAGTAAAAAACCGATACCCAATTCCGATGATTGATGACCTTCTTGACCAACTCAAGGGGGCAAAATTCTTCAGCAAAATTGACCTAAATTATGTCTACCAACAGGTTCCCATCGAACCAATTGATGTCTAGAAGATAATTTTCAAATATAAAGAAGGTCTCTTCGAATGGTTGTCCATGCCCTTTGGCCTAGAAAATGCACCATCCACTTTCATGAGGTTGATGGATGATGTATTGAGACCCTTCACCAACTCTTTTGTGGTGGTATATTTGGATGACAACCTCATCTTCAACAAAACTTGGGAGGAGCACATGCGGCATATTTTGCAGGTTTTGAGAACTCTATGGCAGCACAAGCTATATGCCAACTTGGAAAAATGATCCTTTGGCATGAACAAGGTCCAATACTTAGGCTACATTATTGATGAGCATAGGATACATGTTGATCCCGCCAATATCCAAGTCATTCGTGACTGGCCAGCCCGGACCACACTAACTGAGCTTCAGAGCTTCTTGGGACTGGTTGATCTAGATTTAGGAGTAGAACAAACTGATTACAGATTGATTACCATAAACACAGAGATAGGAAGAATAAACAAATATTCAGTGAACAATATCTTCTATTAAATAATGAAATAGACTGAAACTTTAAAATTGCAGAACTGAAACTTGCTAGAATGGTGGTAGCTATCTATGAGAAGAGATCTGGCTGCTACGCGCATCCATCTGAGCAAAATGGATTACAATGAGGATCCAAAGGCCCTTTTCATACTACTCATGAAAGAAAAAACCCTAGACATCCAAAAACCTAACCCTAGAAGGTGAAACACTAAAAGTCATGTGGGCCCTATGGGTAAGTTGGTGTAATTTGGTACCTCAACTTCCTAGGGTCATAACTTTTCAATACGACCTCTGTTTTAGGTGCGTGATAGCCCATTGGAAAGGTATTTCAGATAGCTACACATTCCACCATCAGACTTTCACCATATCTATAGTTTGACTGTGGTGAGATAAAAAACAATGTTTAGGGCCCGAAAACAACCCTGAAAGTACAACAAGATGTGTTGACATGAAAATATACAAAATAGGCCAGTTGGATTAGGCCATAGGCCACCCGTATCCACCTAGAAAATGTGTGAGGCTTCAAACAGCCCCAAAAGTGTATAAATCACAATTATAAAGCAATATAAAAAGACATGTTAAAAAAAAACGGACACGAGGAGCCATTTGGAATAGGTGGGTGGCCACCAATATCCATCTGGATCAATCCTCCCCCCTTAGGAAACAATGGTATCCATTGCGTTCATTTCCCCCATCAGGTGAGGAAAATTCTATTGGATTTGGCCCCAGGTGAGCCACTTGCCTTGGTGTAGGAGTTGCCCTGCCTTGACAACCCGATAAAGCTGGATCTGCTACTGGTGAGTGCCCTTGGCATGTGTGTCCACTATCTGATCAGTGGATGCTTGTTCCATGTAGTCAGGTTTGATCTCTATTTGTGTCAGTTGTTTGATGATCTCATAGGTGTTCAATAATGGTGGAAAATATGGCCGAAGGAGGTCCACATTGAATATTGGATGCATACCAAGGAAAGGTGGAGTGTTGAGCTCAAAATCATTGCTACCCACAGCCTTGGTGATAATGTAAGGACCATAACGAAGTGGTCGAAGCTTCCAATGGGGCCCGGTGAGACGTTCCTTCTGAAAATGTAACCAGACTTTGTCGCCAACCTGAAACTGGTGTGGTACCCTATGTTTATCATGGCGTTGTTTGTACTTAGCATTGTATTTCTGCAAAATCCCCTGGACCTGTTGGAGGATGTGATGAATCCTCTCAATGAATCTCGTGGCTTTGTCGACCGCAGACTGATCAGGAAAAGAGTTTGTCTGTGCGGTGTAAAGATGAAGTGAAACATCAATGGGTCCCAAGGGTTGGAAGCCCAGACCCACCTCAAATGGGATATGGCTGGTGGAACTATGGAGAGCCCTATTGTAACATTGTTGGACATATGGGAGACTCTCGTCCCATGTACGGGGATGCTTAGAATTGTACATATGTAGAATGTGCACAATCATCTGATTGACGACCTCGGTTTGGCCATCGGTTTGGGGGTGGAAAGAAGTGGATTTTGTGAGCTTGGTGTCCAACAAAGACCAGAGACTCGACCAAAAGGTGTTGAGGAACATGTTGTCTCAGTTAGAGATGATGGTCTATGGTATCCCAAAGTGAACCCAAATTTGTTCGAAGAAGAGTTTGGTAGTATTGGTCACTGTGACAGTCTTCTTACAGGCTGTGAGGATGGCCATCTTCGAAAACCGATCAATGAACACAAACACACAGTAATTTTCATACCTGGTGGATGGAAAACCAGACATGTAATCCATGGAGATGGACTCCCACGGCTTCTTAGGAATAGCCAGAGGGGTGTATAAGCCTTGCTTCTTGATGGTCAACTTGGAAATGGCATAGGCAGTGAAAGATCTGATATACTTGCTAACGTCCAGTCGAAGTTTTGGCCAATAAAAATGTTTCTGAAGGATGGCCACATTATTCTCTATGCCAAAATGTCCTACCACCCGACTGTAGTGGGCTTCCCAAATCAGGTTTTCACACTCGCTTGTAGGACCATAGAGATGGCCCAAGTGGGATAAGAGTTTGTCCTGAATGTGAAAATCAGTGACAGTGGCACCTGTACCCAAGAGCTGATATGTGGTGGTGAAGTTTAGATCTTGCTGGTAAAGTTGGGGCCACTCTGATTTTTCATGTCCACAGGAATGAAGCACAGTGGTAAGTGCAGCCACAGGAGGTCGACCAAGGCAATCAACGACATGATTGGAGATACCTGTCTTATACTTGATGTTGATATGAAACTTTTGTAGGTATGTGGACCACTTATGATGGAGGTTGTTCTGCAATTTCCCCTGTGTATGTATGAATTGCAGAGGCTTGTGATCAGTGTGTATGATCGTCTCTATCCCGAGAATGTAATGTTTCCATTGATGATAGGCTTTTACAATGGAATACATTTCCTTGTCATAGGTGGGGTACTTACAGACAGTATCGGAGAGTGTCTCACTATGGTATGGCACTGGATGCTCGTGTTGAGTGAGAAATGCACCCACACCATAGTCAGATGCATCGGTCAATCTCGAATGGTTGTTGCAGATCGGGCAAGGAGAGTACTGGAGCTGAGCACAAACGATGTTTCATATCTTCGAATGCTTGTTGTTGCTCCATCCCCCACACGAAATTGGCCCTACCGCCGCCCTTGGTCACCTGGCTGAGGGACCAAGCAATATAGGAGAATCCCAACACAAACCGTCGGTAAAAATTGGCAAGTCCTAAGAAGCTTCGAAGCTCAGTCAATAGGCTCGAGGCTGGCCAATCACGTATGACTTGGATCTTAGCTAGATCAACATGTACCCCATGCTCATCNGCAATATAGGAGAATCCCAACACAAACCGTCGGTAAAAATTGGCAAGTCCTAAGAAGCTTCGAAGCTCAGTCAATAGGCTCGAGGCTGGCCAATCACGTATGACTTGGATCTTAGCTAGATCAACATGTACCCCATGCTCATCAACAATGTAGCCCAGATATTGGACCTTGTTCATGCCAAAAGAGAATTTTTCCAAGTTGGCATAAAGCTTGTGCTACAGCAGAGTGCTCAAAACCTGTTGAATATGCTGCATGTGCTCCTCCCACGTTCTGCTGAAGATGAGGATGTCATTCAAATATACTACCACAAAGGAGTTGGTGAAGGGTTGCAATACATTGACCATAACCTCGTAAAAGTGGTTGGTGAATTTGTTAAGCCAAAGGGAATGACTAGCCATTCGTAGAGACCTTCCTTAGACTTGAAGGTTGTCTTCTAGATATCCATTGGTTCTATGGGAACCTGGTGGTATCCAGACTTCAGGTCAATCCTGCTAAAGAAACTTTTCCCCTTGAGTTGGTCAAGAATGTAGTGTCCCCAAGGCCGAGCCCCATTGTAAACCAAGTTCTGAAAGGAATTGTGATTATGTTTTATAGGCTGGTGAGCCAAGTTCTTATAAGTTGGAGACTTATGTGTTTGTTAGGCCAGGGAGCCTAAGTGTTGAAGGCCAGGAGCCTGTTGTTGTACTTGTATGTA
>SNQJ01S0030306.1:15012-26826 GCA_010110895.2 Picea sitchensis | reverse complement strand
TACCGTTGAACTTCTCTATCTCGATTCTAGATGAGCTCGTCATTCCTCTTTCTTTACTCAAATGTACACTGAAAAATCTCCCACTAAACCCAGGTTTATCACAGACCCAAGATTCTTAAGCAATACAGAAATTAATCAATCGCTCATACACATAGATTTAATACCGGAAAAACTCAACCGGGAAAACCTTTCTTATTTTCATTATATCGAATTTCACCATTCACCATACAATATATACAATGTTTTTAGGTATTCTGTAGATACCAAAACCATAATCCCTTAATCCGGGATTAATTTACAAATCTGCTAAAAATAGCAAAAACTTCCCAAAAAATTTTGGGGGCGCTACGTGTAACCAGGGATCGTCAGACGCAGTTGTCATATCTGACACACCCACACACACACACACATGCAAAGAATATAACACATACCCAACAGTAAGTAGGGGATGGTAGCCTATCTATGTGATGTAAGCTAAGTTCTAGTAGTGCTCTGTGCATGACTGTAGAAGGGTTACAGAGCTAAGTGCAAGTTATTATAGAGATTATAGAAGGCTTTGTGCTACAGCGCAAGGAAGAAGGATCTAGCGAGCTGCGCAGATCTTTTGTCCTGTGCGTAGGAGGGTTTTTAATGACTGTGTGTTGTAACCAATTGAAGACATTAATAAAGAAGAAGAGTTGGTGGACATAGCCCCAGGGTGGGGGTGAACCATGTACATACTGTGTTGCTTTGCTTTGTGCGATGCATCGATGTGTTTCTATGTGATGCATGTTAGACAGATCTGATGTTGCTTTGTGCCTAATTATGTGAATGAATGCTAGATCAAACCTATATGGATTGCTTAGTGCTTGAATCTACTAGATCTAATATATTCCTGTTATGTTAAGTGTTATTAGATGATGGATCTGGTTGCATATTGTGATACTCTATAATTAGGGTACGTCTGCGTTGTTACTAAGAACTGAATATTGATGAAGGTTAATTGCTAAGTGCTCTGTTAAGAGTTAGAATCACAGATCCGTGTCCCAACTAGGGTTGCATACATTTGAGTCTTGCAACCACCCCTGCCTCTACCTCGGGTGAGACTTCATATGCTTCACAGGTGTTTCCGAAAGGGTTGGTAGTTAGGTTTTTGTTGGTGGGTTGTTGTAGCATTGAACCCCGGGTTTGCCCCTGTGCCAACAAATGGTTCCGTTGACAGGACTTGAACTGGGATTGCTGGGAACTGAGAAAGAAGAAGCTTAGTGCAAAGATTTGTCCTGAAACTTGGAATCTCTATGCGTGGACCTATGCCCTAGTGCACAATAATCCACTTGATCTGATAAGCTCTGTGCTAAAGAAGAAAGGACAGATCTGAAGAAAATAAGTCAGATCTAAACGCTTTGTGCTCTAAGAAAGGTTAAAGTGGAAGTTTCTGAAGAAAAGAGGTCAGATCTACAGAAAGAGGTAATATCTGTAAGATCTGTGCTCTGATAGAGGTAAGAACAACTACATTTTTTTATATTTGGAAGCTTTATACTCTATAAAAGTAAGATAAGTGAATATTTTTGTTTCTAAAATATGGATCTAGGTATGCTTGATAGAGTCTGTCCTAGCTTGAAAACTAGGGCATTGTTAGATGAAAGAAGGTTTGATATGAATAGATCTAGTAAGAATAATGATAAATATGTTATACCTATGCATAGAAAGAATGTTTGGACTAACCAATGGATGAAGGATCCTAGAAAGAATTTTTTGCAGGCTGCTACCATGATTCTAGTGTGCAGTATAGAAGAGGCTAGGGATCATTCACAAGAAAGAGAGGATTAACCCTATTTTACAATTGCAGAAAACCAGGCCATCTAGCTAAGGAATGCCCGGGTGGAAGACCTAGTTGTCTCTGTTGCAAAGCTTCGAACCACGAAGTGTTGGATTGCCCTATAATGATTTATAACCTTGAAAGAATGAACTTGAATGAAGAAAACCCTAAGACAACTATAGAAATAGATGAATCTCAGAAAGAATAAGAGAAAGTATTGATACAGATGAAAGAAACCCTGAAGGAACATAAAGATGTACGATTACCAGAGATATTCAAAGAAAAGGAACAAGTTGAAGAAAGACTAGGGGACTTCGACATTGACTGTATTCTTGACGAAGAAACACAAGTGAACATCATGCCAAAAAGAACTTGAGAAGTTACAGGGAAGCCCGCCATGCTTCCTTCACTGGGAGGAATAGGACTATTCAGAGGAAAACTGATAATGTTATGTGGAAAACTTTCTCAGATACCTATGACGGTCAATGGAACTTCGACTAAAGAAGATTTTGAGATTATTAATTTTATTGAGGACATCGCCCCATTTACTATGTTACTTGGAAAACCTTGGATCAAGAGAGATCAAGCCAGAAAGGAAGAAGAAGAAAAAAATTTAGAACAACAGAGACAAGAGTTAACAGATTTCATGACTAGAAGGATTGCACAGTTGATTGAAGAATAGGAGAACAGATCAAAGCCACTTATCGTTAGAGGCCCAGATGTCGAAGATGAAAGAATTTCAGAAGGCTCATAGAAGCTCGAAGCACATGTCCCAGAAAAATAAGAATTATTTCCCTTGGGTCTTAGGAGATAACCTCAGCAGCGCGAAGTACCTATGTTCAGGGAAAATAAGAATCAAAATGGAAAGAGAATCCCCGAGACTAAGATCACTGGAAAAAAGGCAAGGAAACTAAGTAAAAGGAGAGATAAGATCGATAGACTACAAAATATTTTAGAGGGAACCTCGCAGAATGGGAAACTTGCAGAAATTGAACTTCGCTGAGATATCAAACCAGCGACATAGGCCACTTCACTGAGGTGAAGAAATATAGCCATTGGAAGTTGATATAACCGTTCGACTACTACTCCGAACAGGTCGAAAATCATTGATGGTTCACCACTAGACCATTAGACCACACCATAAATGGATAGAACATGAGTTAATGACGCCTCATACCCGTTGCAAGAAGACCATTGCTAACTTTCTTACTTAGTTCGCCACACCACGCATCGAGAATACCTTTTGCTAAATAAGAACTTGAGCCCACAGCCTGATATTATTTTTCACTATGATCATCACCTTGTTCTCGTACCCTCCATTGCAGTTTCTGAATCCAGTTCACACTCGATCTAATTGACCCCAAGCTTGTATGTCGGACGAGCTCAGTGCAGTAGAGAAAGAAGTCGAAGAAGTTATGACTGACTTAATGGCTGAGAGATTCATGTCAGAAATAAGGATGTCGGCAGGTGTGCAAGCATCATCAACAGGAGGAATCCAAGCTTCTCCCTCAATTGTTCGTGGAGCAAGAGCTTCCCGAACCACGACAAAGACAAGAACAAAGCACAGAGACGACATTGCGAACGCCAAGCTTATTCCACACATTCTGCCGACTTGCATACCACCTCTGAGTAGTGGGATTAACCATGATAGTGTACCTAGAGACTTCGAGTATGCTTTGATCACCGCATACCTTCCGAAAGGGGTGCGTGCAGTTCGAGCCGATCAAGACAAGATCACAGCATTGAAGTTTAGTGACTTCAACCTCGGCGACAGGAAAGTCTACAATATGCTTGCCCTGCACAAGTATCTAATGAAGACGAAGGGAAAGAACAAGAATATCATCTTGCAGTCTTGGACCTGTAACCTTGCACAGTCTACATTGTTGAATGTTATGAAGATCCCGCACTTTGGTAGACACCAGGAGGTGAATGCGTGTGTAAAATTGCTTCTATCTTGCGATCACTGAGGATACCTATGGATAAATCGACACATCACTATGGATCTGACCTTGATCAATCGGATCACAGGGCTTAGCATGCAAGGCCCTGACCCATAAGAGTTCTACCCTAGCAAGACCTCTGACCAAGCATTAGCGCAGAAAATTAAGGAAACCTATGGCGATGTCGAGAAGGGCACGCGAGGCTACAAGGTAACCACTATCCAGAGTGGCACAGTGCGCCTTGCTTGTCAGTTGATCACAAGCAAGTTAGTTCATAAGAATAGACCAACTCAAGTGATCGGATTCGTGGTTGACCTTGCAGGGAAGTGCGCAGAGGGATTATAGATGAATTGGGCTCAGTACCTTGTCAACCAACTAGAGATTGATTCCAGAGAAGCGCAAGACCAAGGGTATGAATTCCACTTTAGTTGGATTCTTATATTGATCGCTTTCATTGCCTGGGAGCTAGTAGAAGGTGCCACTTTCCCGGATATAGAACCCTTCGAACCACTGGCTGCGAAGTTCTGTACGTTGTGGTATTCCAATGACATGAGAAAACAGTGGCAGTGCAATGTCTTCTTTCACGCCTACTACAACCAGTTGAAGATCGCAATCCAGTATACACCGTGCATCACCCCGAACACACTTTATAGGTTTAGACCCTTGATGAAGTTCAGTGCGGACCACCACTTCACCTACATTACAATGTGCACTGATGAGCATAAA
This sequence comes from Picea sitchensis, assembly GCA_010110895.2. Lineage (NCBI taxonomy): Eukaryota > Viridiplantae > Streptophyta > Pinopsida > Pinales > Pinaceae > Picea > Picea sitchensis. Next base: position 22,362 of record SNQJ01S0030306.1, on the reverse strand, counting down.
CAACAGCTCCAGTCATATTACAAATTGACAGAAGATGACTTGGAGGAGATTACCAAGGAATGGTCAGTAGACCTCCTTGTTCCAGCAGACCCCGCATAGATGTCTGATGTGGATAGCCCTGAAACTATGTCGGACACACCTGGACCAAGTAAAACGAAGAAAAATGACAAAGTACATGATGTCCATAGCACATCGGTGGAGACATCTTCGAACTCACCTGAGCAGGGAGATGATGGTGGAGAACTAGGTGGCATGGAATTCAAGAAAAACAAAGGCGAAGTTACTCCACCTAGAGACGAAGAGGATCCAACCAAGAAAAGGAAGGTTACCCTGCCAAAGCCTTCATCCCGAAAGAAATCTAGAGCCACCAGGGCTATGTTTAAGACTACCCTCACCTCAGACGACTCCGACTTCTTAGTCACTCCATTGAATGATGCTTCATTGGATATCGTAAGAAATCAAGAAGAAAAGTAGGAGGAGGTATTCAGCCGAATCAAGGGAGAACTTCGAGAAGTACAACAAGCACTACAATCCAACCACACAGTTTCTATTGCACCCTCAACAAGTGGAACAGAAGAACCAAGAGATGAGCCAGCCCAACTGCACCAGATTTCCAATAAAGTTGAAGCTCACCTTCAATGAACTCAGGAAGAGACAGTACAAGATACCCAAGCCTTGGCACAGGTAGAGAAAGATATGCTAGAATAGCGCAGTAATGCAGAACATGAAAAACTAGCTCTTCAATCAAAGTGGGAGAAAGAGAAAGCAGTGCTACAAAAAGACAGGGAACAATTGCTCGCATAACAACTTGAAGTATAGGAATGGGTTCATAGAGCACTTCGCTCTGTGACAATCCTCTAAGTCTAGATAGAAGAATGAGTTCCATGGCAGGTGGCACAACTGGAAGGAGTGATCCAACAACTTCAACAGTGCATCGCAGACCTGGAACTTCACAATTTGCCTGAGACACCTCAAGAAATAAGAGATCTAAGAGAGGCCACTGCCTGAAGCACAATTGCCCAACTAAAATCCTTTTCCTTGGAATATAAGCATTTGAGATCCAAAAGCGCCCAGACGTATGAAAGCCTCATGGAAAGTCCAGAATTACAAGCATTAGAGTCACAACTCCAACACGCACAACAACAAGCAGACACGTTACAAGCGCAGTTAAAGGCCTTGTCACCAGTTGAGATAATGAAGAGGTTTCTAGAGCAATGCATGACCCAGAAGCAAGTATGCACACTCTAGAGTAAAGTCATGGAAGTCTCTCAACGACTTCAACCAGTGCAAAAAAATGCATGTCAACTATTCACTAAACTTGAAAGACAAGGAGTAGAACTTGAACAGGTTGTGAGTACAATAGAACAACACCTCAAAGGACCAGTCAATGATGCACTTATTCAAGAGTTCACTGAGCAAGAAGAAGTAGCACTGCAACAAATCGAAGAAACTCGAGCCAAGCTCGAGGTGTTCGAAGCGGAATTTCTAAGACCAGAGTGACTCGGGACGAGTCACAAGTGAGTGTTGGGGGCCTGTTGGCCCTTGACCAAGTTTTGAGGAACACTTGGTCATATTTTACTATTTTTGGGACTTCGACAGCCTATTGAAGATGGAGCACCAGATGAAGCAGAGATCATGGGATCTCACCCCACTTTCAGGCCCCTTTTTGGGTTTGGGGACAATGTAATGGGAAAGGGATGTCGGCCAGTGGGTTCACCCACGCTTAGGACCACTTTTGTATCTATAAAGATATGTCTAGTCGAAGTCAGTAGGGGATGGTATTCTCTCTATGTGATGTAAGCTAAGTGTTAGTAGTGCTCTGTGCATGACTGTAGAAGCTTTACAGAGCTAAGTGCAAGTTATTATAGAGATTATATAAGGCTTTGTGCTACAACACAAGGAAGAAGGATCTAGTGAGCTGCGTAGATCTTCTATCCTTTGCACAGGAGGGTTTTTTATGACTGTGTGCTATAACAGATTGAAGACATTAATAAAGAAGAAGAGTTGGTGGACATAGCCCTAGGGTGGGGGTGAACCACATACATGTTGTGTTGCTCTGCTTTGTGCGATGCATCGATGTGTTTCTATGTGATGCATGTTAGATAGATCTTATGTTACGTTGTGCCTAATCACGTGAATGAATTCTAGATCATACCTATATGGATGTGTTTAGTGCTTGAATCTGCTAGATCTAATATATTTATGTTATGTTAAGTGTTATTAGATGATAGATCTGGTTGCATACTGCGATACTCTGTAATTAGGGTACGTCTGCGCTGTTACTAAGAACTAAATATTGATGAAGGTTAATTGCTAAGTTCTCTGTTAAGTGTTAGAATCACAGATCTGTGTCCCAGCTAAGGTTGCAGACATTTGAGTCCTGCAACCACCCCCACCTCTACCTCAGGTGAGACTTCATCTGCTTCACAGGTGTTGCCGAAAGGGTCGGTAGTTAGGGTTTTGTTGGTGTGTTGTTGTAGCGTTGAACCCTGGGTCTACCCCTGTGCCAACAAGCACCCAAGGTAGGTGTCTTAAACATTTTATTGTATGGATAATATTTACAAGATACAACATGGGATTTGCAACATCCTACTTGAAACTCAATTACAGATGTACAAATAATATAAGACAAACAACCTTCTACCTATTGCCTAATAAAATTTCATGATCTAACCCCTAAAGAAAATATTGTCCATGTCTTCTTCATCGTCTCACTCAACCAGTGAAATTCATTCCATTATGCCCAAACACTGAACGTGGCATAACCATAGAAATATTTTCACTCTTGGTGAATGATCCTTACTTGTTTCCTATGCCTTAACACTTTGAAGTGTCCTCCTTTTATATAATCTTGTCATGCACTTGCAAATCCCCTTCATTCCAAGGTGGACCCAAGTGCCCAAATAATTGACTTGCTTTCCTTCAATGACTTGTCCATTGACCCTTTGTCGAGTTGTTTCAAGTCATGACGGGTCTGCCCAGGCCATTCCAAGTCTTCCCATGTTATGTGAATCTGCCCAATTGATCCATCCATAGTGTTCTTAGTGCATTTGGTTTCATCTCAACTTGTCTAAAGGAAAATTTGTCCAACTCCTCTTGGTTGGTACAGTTGTCCCAAATGCACTTGATCTTTTTGAGTCCGCACGACTCCACCCAAATCATCCAAGTCCACCCAGTTGTGTCTAAGTGCGTCGAGGGGGTGTGTGCCTAATGGTGTATCATTAATGAGTGTGATCCATGGTTGCGATTCGTGGCTACTTGTGTTTGAAGGTGCTTGACCATCCATCACAACCCCCAAGTGTGAGCCGCCTAACTTTGTTGATCCATATATAGTCTAGGAACACAAGTCATAAAGATCTTTATGCCATTGTTTATTTTCCATGTCAAGTGCATATCTACAAATATTTCTTCCTACTACAAATTTCTTTGCCTCATCTAACCAAGTCCTTTTCCAATATTCTCTTGGTGCATCTAACTAGTGAGAGCTACCACTGTTTGTGGTGTTCCCTATCTATTAGCAAGGGAACTCAACTTTTCCATGGTGTGCCTTACCAATGGGCCAACGCATCTAAAACCAACTCTTCTAAGGCATCAACCTTTCATTATGTCCATCTATGCTAGTCACTAACCACCGAGGCGATATTGTCATGGAGGTCACGAATCCACTCCAAGCAAGGGCCTTACATCCTCCCCCACTAAAATTCGTTGTCATCCTCGTCAACATCCTCAAGAACCTATTGTCCTCATGTCTTCTATATAAATCCATGAATCCATCTGCAATTGGCTCTTCCAACTACTCTGCATTGTTCATGCTAGAGTTGTCACACAACTGCCCTCTGTCAATTTCTTCCTTTGGACAAGTGCCTTTTCCCAACTTCTGTCAATAATGCCTCTTGCTACTACTACCTTTTTCTACCATGGTTGTAATCTAATTCAACAATGCTACAACTATCTATTATAGTTGCAGATACAATCCAACATTCGTTAAGAAGAAAAACATCCAAGTGTCGCACCATGCCAAACTACTATTGCATCATTACTTTGACCAAATTTGTCATGCTTTTGTGCATTGAGCTCCCTTGTGATTGTTGCAACTTAGGTGTCCCCAAGCCAATTCCATGAGAATGTACTTCTTCATGCCCAAAATGATTACTTTGTGGTGTGCTTCAATCTACTTGTACAACTCAATAGGACCAAGACAAAGCCACCACCTTTGCCTCGCACTGATAAGTCACCTCTTATAACCCAACAATATGCCTTCTTCATTAAACTTGGCACTTTTTCTTGGTGCCCTTAGGTTCCACTTCCAATTCCTAGGAAACAAATCTCTCCAAGATCTACAATGAAGAAGAGCGTGGAAAATGACTATCACATCCACTATGCTCAAATACTCCAACAGTTTGTCCAAAGTGCTCTAAGTCAGACGAGCCAACCAAAAGGCTTCCATACCTTTTTCTTAAAAGAGGCACATTCACACCAGAACTTTTGTCACCTTCAACCAATGATATTCTACTCTTTGGGTGATCCTAAAACCATCCTCAAACTATCTAAGGAATGTTATGCCTCATCCTAGGTCCCCACATACAAAGGTGAGAAAACATGTTCCTTGTCAACTTGGTTTGTGTTCCTGGCTGCACCATCTAGGTCAAATGCCAACATTTTCTTGGTTGTCTCCTTCATGATATGCATCTATCCACATATAATAGAACTGCCTTGCTCCTACGAGCAAGCATCCATTGTGGCATTGTTGTCATGGTTTCCCAAGGAAAATTATTCACCTCTTCCTCAAGGCTATCAAGTTTCCTCCCACAAATCAATTTATTTTTCAAGGCATCATGCATTTTTCATTATTTCCCATAATCCTTCGTCTTGGAAAACAAGCTTCCCAACTTGGAATCAAAGTGGAGGAGAATATGGCTTGCTACCATGACAAGTTTCATTCTCCTAACAAAATGACTCCTCCTCTATCTTTCCTTTCACCAAACTTGACATATTTACAAGTTCCTCAGGATCCACTGCTTGGTCCTAGGTAGTGAGACACATGCAACTTAGATGAGTGAATGGAATATGGCAGGTTGTTGCCAAGGCCACCTCCAATAGTTGCAATAAGGATCTGCTCCTTATCCACTATGGGATTCTTCTTAGAAAATTGTCGTTCTTGGCTTCCTTCAAAGAAATTGATCAAACCTATTGTTAAGGAACCCAAATAATCAAACATTGTCCTTGAACTCTAATGGACTTAGGATGCTCTCAAGGATACTGGATTTTCCTTCAAATTTGGTTTCACTTGGAATTCTTCCAAGTAGCCTAACTTCCTCCTCAAATAACAATCCATTGCAAAATGATTATGGTAACACATGAAACAAGAAACAATATTACCTATGGACATAAACAATATTGGTTACTTCCATGAACCTTCTTCTATGCCATCCAAATTACACATATGCATGGCCAAAGAATCATTCTGCGCAGAGAAATTTTCTTTGTTGCACCAAAGCACCAAGTCTGCATTTTCAATTTGCAAACCAATTTGCCTTTACTTTCCAAGCTTGTCCCAAATCCTATTCCTTGCTTCAAGTTCACTTAGAATGCTTGAACTATTCTAAAATAACTTTTCATTGTAGTGACAGTGGTGAAGAGCACCAAACTATCACAAAGTTATCTTTGATACCACCTGTCATGGCAGTGACAATGGTGAAGACCGCCAAACCTATGCTCTGATACTAACTATCATAGACCCACAATCTACTTGACATTTTTATTTGTAACTTGAGTTCCTCCCAAGTCATTTTGGCACATGAGGTTGTGCAACACTTCCTTGCCTCAGGCACATGGGCTTGGCCAGGGTGTGCCTACTACAACTAGACTACGCCTATTCACTTGAGGCATGCCCATAACTTTTTTCCCTTAAGTTTCAACAACTCAAATGCACATCTAAGTCCAACGTAACCTAGTTCATCCAACAATATGAATGCATCGAACCACAACCTTAAAACATCCTAGAAGTATTAACATTGTAACATACCTAGCTCCATGTCGAACCACATTACTACGACTTTGAATCTATAACATGTTGTTCTTTTTAAAATTGTATTCAACCCTGCTCGCCTTACCATAATTACCAGTTATGATACTAATATATTCTCCGTACATTTATATAAATAAATATGTGTGCAAAATGGCAATCAATCTCATGCACATTCATATAAACATATAGAATCAAAACATATGTTATGTTCATTAGCATTACCTTCATTTTAATCAACAAAATACACAAACACAACTCAAATGATAACACATAAACCATAACACTTATCTTATGAAGAAATGTAAGCGACTAGCTGCATACAAAGGATGTTCCTCCCCACTGCAAGTTTGTTTTCCCCAATTCTCTTAGCAGGAAGCCACCCCCGAGCTGGGGCTATGATTCCACAAGGACAAATGACTCCTATGACTGGCTAAACTCCCTCACACATCCCAATACCCAACAAATGACAACACATAGACCCCTACAACTTTTTCCACCACCCATATCTCTTCCACAACTTGCACCACCTCGAGGATGAAATATCCTTTTCTTCCCTATAGTACCTTAGGAAATTCTAACCCCCTCTGAGGCTTCAGTGTGTTCTATTCAGGAATCTCAATTCTAGAGGCTCCAAAAATTCCAACTATCTATGAAGTCTCAGTCACAACAATCCATGCTCATGCCTATCAACAATTTTATATCAAATATATGTGTGTGTGTGTGTGTGTGTGTGTGATAGGAATCCCCATCCTTCCATCACAAGCATAATATCATAATGTGTTACAAGTTAATGGTGAACTCCATGCATGACTAGAGAGTGAACAAAGTCCCAACAATGAACAAGTAGAATGATGTTTAGATTCCCCATACCTAGGGAAACTTAGGGAATTAGTATGCATGTGTTGAACTTACCACTTGGACCCAAGGAAATCCACCTGAATCCTTGGCATACATTCACATATAAATTTTTCCTTTGAGCATAATTTAAGGTAAGTAGAAAATAAAATAATATATTTCCAACTTTATCCCCACTGGGCCCCCCCTTAATCCCCTCTCACATATAAATTATAATAAAATAATATGACTTTAGACATTAGTCGACAACAAAGACATACGACTAGGTAGTTGAGTTAATCGACCAGACAGTCGACCCAGTTAACCATCAGGTCAAGTTGGCCAATTGAGTAAGTCGATTCTTTCTTGTGGAATAATATCCCCCCAATGTTTCTTCCCTCTTGTATCGTAGACAACAATGTGTTTTTATTAATAACTTTGATACAAATATACATAAATTGGCCATTGGTCATACTATCCAACTCACC
>SNQJ01S0030306.1:0-15002 GCA_010110895.2 Picea sitchensis | reverse complement strand
ATACATGTGTCCATATATACAATTTTTATGTCAAAATATCAAAATAACTGTGGGTATGCCTCTCACACGACATCTTCCAACTCCCATGTCATGTCCTGAGCGATATAATAGGTCCACTAGACCTTTACCTGCCAGATGGATTTTTTCCAGCGCACCTTGAATTTCTAGTCTAGGATACACATTGACCCCACCTAAAAGTGTCCTTTGGGCTCCACCTGAATCAAATTCCAATCAACGACATGGTTAGGGTCATCCACATACTTTTTCAATAAAGATACATGAAATACATTATGCACATTCATAGAAGAAGGAAATCCAATCATGTATGCAAATGGTCTTATCTTATCTAGTATCTCAAATGACCCACAAAATATAGCTATCAACTTGGTGAAGTTGCTCAACTTCAGTGAGGTCTTCTTGGGCATCACTTTCAAGAACACATGCTCTCCCACTCTGAATTCTCTCATTTCTCTACCTTTGTCTACATAGATTTTCTACATGTTCTATGTTGCTTTTAAATTATGTTTGATTTTCATTATCTACTCTTCCATCTCCTTCAGCATCTCTAGCCTAAGCACTATTCTATCTATTGGATTGTCCCAGCTCACTGGAGTATTACACTTTCTTCCATATAAAGCTTCAAATGGGCTCATCTTCAATGAGGCCTAATACCCATTGTTGTATGCAATCTCCACCAAATTTAGGTACTCTTCCCACTTGGATGTCTTATCCATCACATACATCCTCGACATGTCTTCAATCACCAGATTAACTCTCTCTATCTACCCATCTACTTGTGGGTAATATAATGTATGGAAGTTTATATTTGTGCCAAATCCCTTGAACAATCTCTTCCAATTGAGGTAAACTTGGAATCTCGATATAAAACAATTTCCTTGGGCACTCCATGTAGTCTAGCAATTTCTTTCATGTAAACCTTAGCAATATCGGTTTCCTTATAATTCATCATAACTAAGATATAATGTGCATCCTTGGTCAACTTGTCCACCACCATCATTATTGAGTCATGTTTCCCTGTTTTCCTAGGAAACTTGGTGATGAAGTCAATGGTGACTACCTCCCACTTCCACTCTGGAATAGAAAATTGTTGTAGAAGACATGTTCGGTGTCCATGCTCAACCTTCACCCTTTGGCATTCCATGCATTTGGATATGTAATTAGCCACATCCTTCTTTATGCTCAGCCAAAAATATTTGCTTTTTATTATTGCAATGGTCTTATGATAGCCTAGGTGTCGATCATATAGAAAATTATGCATTTCTTTTAACACCACATTCCTTAATTCATTTGAATTAGGAACATTTACTATGCTTTTGTGCATTAATAGTCCATCATCTCCCAAATCATACTCTTTGTAACTTTTGTCAATTACCTTGTTGTATGTTTTCCTTTACTTGTAAATAATGTTGGTCTAAATTTGTAGTTGATCTTGAAATTCCGTCTTTTAAATCATACCTATACATGCTTATGGTTGTAGCATGCATCTCATGCACAGAGCCTATTGAGTGCATCCACCACTTTATTCTCCTTGTCTTTGATGTGCTTGATATCAAAGTCATATTCACTAAGAAATTCTAGCTATCTAATTTGTTTGACATTTAGTGTTGGCTACTTAAACACATATTTCAGACTACCATGGTTTGTCCTCAACTCAATTTTTATGCACATGAGATAATGCCTTCACATATTTAAAGCTTGAACTATAGCTACCAAATCTAGGTCATGTGTGGCATATTTCCTCTTGTTCTCTTTCAAATTCTTTGACTTGTAACATACTATGTGCCCATTTTGTGTAAGGACTCCACCAAGCCCTTCCTTGCATGCATTAATGCACACTATAAAATCCTCCTCTAGATCAACAATCTTCAATATTGATGCACTTGTGAATTCCTTCAAATGTTGATATACTCCTTCATATTTGGAGGTCCATTCAAAATTAATCCCCTTCTTTTGTAAATAAGTCATGGGATGTGCAATCTTTGGAAATATTCCAATAAACATCCTGTAATAACCTGCAAGTCCCATGAATGATCTGACCTCTATTACATTCTTTGGTATGGGTCATCCTTTCATTGCCTCAATCTTTCCTGGATCCACTACTATACCTTCATATGAAATGATATGCCCCAGGTAGTGGATTGCTTTTGGTAAAATGAAAATTTTCATACAATTGATGCTCCCTTAACATATGTAGAACCATCATTAAGTGCTTCTCATGTTCTTCTTATGACTTAGAATAGATAAGTATGTCATCCAAGAAGACAATGACAAACTTATTCAAATAATTTCTGAAAATACCATTCATCGTACGCATAAAGATAGTCGATGCATTTTTCAATTGAAATGGAACCACCACAAATTCACAATGTTCATATCTAATTATAAAAGTTGTCTTACTGATGTCTTCATATTTGATCCTCACCTAATGGTACCCTGATCTTAGGTCTATCTTGGAAAATACCTTTTCTCCTCTTAGCTGGTCGAAGAGATCATCAATTTTGGGGAGATGGTATTTTTTCTTTATTGTATATTTATTCAACTATCTAAAATCAATGCTCAACCTTAATATTCCATCCTTCTTCTTCACAAATAGTACTTGTGCTCTCTAAGGTGAGACACTTGGGAGTATCTACCATTTCTTCAATAAATCGTCCAACTTCATTTACAATTTGTTAAGTTCCGATGTGCTCATTTTGTAAGTATTTTTGGATGTTGGGGTAGCTTCAAGCATTAATTCAATAAAGAAGTATGTGTCTCTCTTGGGTGGAAAACCTAGTATATCCCCAAATACATCTCCATACTCTTGTAGCACCGAAAAATATTCAATACTTGGAGATTTTCCCTTCACTGCCTCTTCCACATGGGCTACAAACATTTGGCATCCTTTTTTGAAGCACCTCGTAAGCTATAAGGCTGAAATTTCTCTTTTAGAAATGGGTCTTGGGATCCCCTTCACTAAGCTCAGTTTTCCTTCTTCATTAAGACATGTAAATGTATTGTTATGACAATCTAACACAACATGATGATGGTCCAACCAATCCATTCCATTTAATATATCATAGGACCCCAATGATATGATATTCATATATGCAACTGTGTTTACTTCGTTTAGGTCTATGCGAAAACTCCTAACAATCTCATTAATTCTTATTTTGGTCCCAATGACTAGTTGTACCAACCATGATTTTTCAATCTTATTCCTCTTCAAATGAAATATGTCCACTATATTAGGTTCAATGTAACTATGACTTTCCCCTGAGTTAGTTAAAATAACAATAGACTAATTGATAATCTTACCTTCCACCTCAATCATGTGATATCGATGTTTTGTGTGTCTATTCTCTAGGGTTGCATATATCCTTGGAACACTTCTTCCTACATCTTCTATTGTAGTTGCTTCTTGAATATTGTGTATATTTTTCATCCTATCCACTCTATGAGGGCAATGTATGTACTTGTGATCTCCCTTACAACCCCAACACTTGAATGGTTGTCTTTCTCTTTTCCCCAAATATTCTACCATCTTGGACTCACTTTGAGTTGGTTGACACTGTTGATAAGAATTATATATGTTCTTGAAGAAAGGTGACTTGAATCCTTTCTTCCTTTGGTATACTTTATCATTCTTCTCATCTCTCCAAAACTTCAACACCACTGCTCTTCCTTTATTCATCTCATTTATTTACTTGGCCTTCCTAATGGCATCCTCCAAATTCCTAGGTTCATCAAATTGAATTCTATATCTATAAAATGATGGCACCCCACTCAAGAATCTTTGAATTTTAACCTTCTCATCCTTGATGAATCCCACAAATCTTAGCAACTCTAAGAATTTCTTCTCATATTCTTCCATAGTCATGTTCCCCATCTTGAGTTCGAAGAAATCTTGAATCTTCTTGTCATAATAATTCTCTGAGAAGTATTGTTGTTGGAAATACATTTTAAACTACTTCCAAGAGACCTTTTTTTCATTAATGTTTTTGACTTTCTTTAGTTGGTCCCTCCACATATAAACTTTCCCTTGAAGATGGCATATGGAAATCATTGCTTCAAGTTTTTATGAGTAATTATTAAGTTGGAAATACTTTCTAATTCCAAGCAGCAAGGTCTTAACCTCTTCTCCCTTCTTATTCTCTCCATCAAAATTCTGTAGCTTGAGCTTCTTGAGCTTCCCTTGCAAAATATCCAATTCATTCCTTCTCCTTTTATGCTTGATAGAAGACATTTATGGACTACTATGTGATTCTATAGATGAATATAGTTTTCTAACTGAGTAATTGGGTGAATAATGATGTCTGTGAGTTATACTAATACTTATTGGGTGCTTAGATCTTTTGTAGTTCTCCCTTATTTCATGTAATCTACCTTCTTCCTCATGTCTTGGACCTAACTCAACCTTAATTTTCCTATACAATTGGTTCAGACTCTATAGTAGTTGAGTGTACATATGATTGTGTTCCTCTAGAGATCTTATTATTCTCTCATTATCATCCCTATAGCTTTGTACTTCCATCCTTAGACTCTTCATGGTCTCCACCATCTCTACTGGCTCCACCCTGCTTCTATGGTCATTGGATTATGTTTCTTCATTTCCCAAGATGATATTTGAACCCCTCACTTCTTCTTCATGGTCATGATTTCCTTGTGCATCCTCCATGTTCCCGGTCCTCATAATGAGTTGGATCTATTATGAAATTAACACTAACTCTGCAAGAAATGTGCATACAAGTAATGCTACTATAAATTATGCACATGGTAAAATTTTCATTAATCAAGCATAGTCAATTTTGAATCATGTTTCCAATGAATTTATTCATGTCTCTTTCTAAGTTTTGAGATAAAATTTATAGCTCTCTAAAATCAGCCATTTTTTCCCCTTTTCTGCATTTCTAACTAGTGTAATTAATCTCATCGACCGACTTCTGCCACCCATAGGAGAAAATTTGTTAAAAAATAGAAAAAAAATTGTATTGAGCGTTGATAACACGTGTGATAGTGAGCACACAGAAACTATCAGATTGATGTTCGAATGCTCCAATCCAATTCTAAAAAAATATAGAATAATCAACTTTGTCCTTTTTACACTTTTTCCAGACTTAGAACTTTTAACCAAATTGACTATCTCCCAAACAGAGCATAATTGGAAAATATTCACCAGGACAAAGTTATACGAATTACTAAGGAGGTAGAATGTCAAAAAATATAATTTTTCCATATTTTTGATATGGTTCCTCTTTTATTCCTTGGAAGATCTCAAAAACCCACCAAAAGTCTCTCAGAATAGTGGATTTTGGTATGTTCCTACTTTCCCATTCCAAACTCCTTGGAATATGACCAATTGCCCCACTAGGTATTTTCATGTCTGGTTTTTGTTTCTCATTGTAGAAATTTCATCCTCAATAGGGCCTCCATCCAAGGGTATCACTTTATTATTCAAAAACCCTTAATTTACAATTTCTAGAAATTTGGAGCTAAATTGGCCAATGGCCATCATTGGCACTTTTGTGACCCTCGACTTTGTGGACCAAACACCAAAATTTCACTTGGATATGATCATTTCTACTCCTATGGTTCTCATCTCAATCTTTGAAGAACACTAATGTACTGGTCCAACTCTTGAACTATCATACATATTCTTCTTTGGAACATATTTCTAATAATTGTACTTGTTGGAGGGTTGAGTTGACTAGTCAATTGATCCATGCATTTGACCACTATAGTATGTTAGTTCATTGTAGAGACAATTCGACTAACCAGTCGAGTCATTCAATCGTTGGGTTAGGTTGACCAATGTAGTATGCCAGTCGACTATAGAGATGAGTTGACTAAGTATTTGAGCCGATCAATTGTTGGGTTAGGTCGACCAAAGAAACACATCAGTGGATTACAAAAAAAAGTCGAATATGCAGTCAAAACAATTGATCATTGGGTTGGGTTGAACAAAAAAACATGTCAGACAACTTCAAAGATAACTCGATTAAGAAATCAATCCATTCGACCGATGAGTTGGGTCAACCAAAGAAACATATTATTCAATTGCAAAGACAAGTCCACTGATCAATCGAGCCAGTCGAATGTTGGTTCGGTTCAACCAAAGAAACATATCAGTGAATTGTAAAGACAAGTCAATTAGGTAGTCACAATGGTCAACCAATGCAATATATCATTTGGCCTACCTTAATCACTTTCTCTAGAGGATTTCTCTAGAAATTAGGATTGTTTGGCTCAATTTCACCCAATTTCATTCAAGAGACTTTCTCAAAAAACTTGTAGTTATACTCAAACTCCTGTCTCTGCACTTTGTAACTTCTAGTTCTTGGCCCATGTCGATCAATGTTGTAACCTTCGCTCTGATACAAGTTTATAACATACCCATAAGATCCATGTTGAGCAACGTTACTACTATTCTGATTATGTAACATTATGTTCTTTATAAAAATGTATTCAACCTACCTCACACTACCATAATTACCAGGTTTGATACCATTGTGTTATGTGCTTAGTTATATAAATAAATATGCGTGCAAAATGAAAATCAATCTCATTCATATTCATATAAACATACATAACTAAAACAACATTATGTTCATTAGAATTTCCAACATTTTAATCAAACAAATATACACAAACAACTCAAATGATAAAACATAAATGATCTAGGTGGATATCGGTGGCCACCCACCTATTCCAACAGGCTCATCTTGGCAGTTTTTTCAGTTTGGCAGTTTTTTTTCTACTTTTTGGGTCCTCAACTTTTGGGGTCATTTTGAGGCCCTAAACAACATTTTTAGGGCTCGCCATAGTCAAACTATAGACAAAGTTAGAGTTTGACAACATAATGTGTATTCCTTCGATATACCTTTCCAATGGGCTATCGTGCACCTAAAATGGAGATCGTTTGCAAAAGTTATGACCCCGAGAAGTTGATGTACTAACTTACCCCAAATGGGCTCACATGACTTATGGCGCTTCATCTCCTAGGGTTAGGTTTTTGGATGTTTATGGTTTTGGCATTCATGCTTATTGTAAAAAGGATTTCAAAGCGTCATTTTCATCATCTTCTTGCGAATGAGCGCAACTGTCACATCTTTTCTCAGAGATAAGCCGCCACCATTCTAGAAAGCTTGTTTTCAGTCTGAATTTTAAAGTTTCATCATATTTATTTATTGAATAGAAGTCATTTTTACCGTATCTTTGTTATTGTTCCTTGTGTCTCTATGTTAATAATAATAATAATCTGTGTTCATTTTGTTCTTCTCCTAAAATCTGGATCAGTGGTATCAGAGCGATATGATCCTTATCATTCTTAATGCATGTCCCCAACGAGGTCAAGATACAAAGTGTTGGGTCTCGATCTTGTTTCTCTTGAGGAAATAATCTCTTGCACTCTCAAGTGACCTTCCATGGCGGAAGAAAAGAAAGACGACGGGATAGGAGATCCTTTCAAACTGTTGCTCGAGAAAGCCCTAGAGCAATAGAGGAACTAGATGATGGATAATTTAACTCAAATCCTTTGGCGGCTACCAACATGCGATGCATCTTCCTCGAGTGGAGGTGATGCCCCCTTCAAGGTATAGATCAACTTTGATATTCCTATATTTGAAGGTCAGATAGATGCATATGTTGTAGACAAATGGTTGAATCTGCTAGAAGGGTATTTTTCTATCCATAACTTTTCGAATAGAGAAAATATTTCTTTTGTGCTCCTCAAATCTGTTCTCCATGTCAAATATTGGTGGGAGACTTTCTGTGAGCAAAAGGAAACAGAGGAATCCTAGTTATTTACACTCACACTCACCTATGATTCCTTTAGGGACGATATTAAGGAACAATACTGCCCTGTTGGAAGTTATGATGACCTGTATACAAAATGGACCACACTGCGGTAGGAAAGGGACCAAGCAATGCCAAAGTTCACAAATATATTCCATACCTTGTGCACCAATCTGGTTATCAAATATTTTGAGCGTACATCCAAGAAGAAATGGAGTTTCTAGACATCTCATCCTTGGGTGCGACCTATCAATATGTCGTCAAAATCTAGCAGAATCTTAAACAAAAGAGGCGACAGTTTGGGTCTAGGAACCCCTCACATCAGAAGTAGAGCATGGGAAACCCCAACCCACATAACAAAGGGAAGAGAAAATATGGACAGCCTAAGGACAACCATTCTAAGCTACAAGCAAAGAAGGACAATGGAAAGACAAAGAAATATACTGAGAAGTGGTGCAACTTCCATAAGAGCCTCTGGAATAACACTATTGATTGTTGCTCAAAGAAATAATTGGTGGCTAAGGTGAAAGCCTCTGAATCAAATGAGGGTTGCGACTTTGATTCAAAACCAGAAAAAGGGAGATGGATCATTGATGTAGAACCCAGTGCCACAATTGCTACTACTAAGATCCAACCCGTTGAACCTAATGAGCCAGAGGAAGGCGATCGCCTCTTTCATTCACAGATGTGGGTGAAAGGCACCCTGTTTCACTTCATCATGGATAGTGGTAACCAAAATAACCTCATCTCAGTGGAGGTCATCAAGTGGCTAGCCTTGTCGACAACATCACACCCACAACCCTACACCATTAGATGGATCCGGCAAGATATCGATCTTCGCGTCAGCCAATAGTGTTTCCTATTAGACGACATCAAGCCCTTCAAAGATGAGGTATTGTGTGATGTTTCTCCCATTGAAGTTTGTGATTTTCTTTTGGGCCAACCTTATTTATGGAAAATTCATGTTGTATATGAGTCTATGCCTCGCAATGTTATTATTACTTTGAACAGGAAGTTGTACAGGATAACCGAGGTAGTCCCACCTAGTGTCATTTCCTTTATCTCTGCTAAGAAATGCAGGAAGGTCATCTCTTAGACTGAGAAGTTTGTCTCATTCATGATTCATTCGTAGGGTGAGCAAAATATTGTAGCCACAGGGCCTCCATGACCAACCTCTCCATGCATCATAAATAAGTTGATAAGGTCGTGGAATAATAAAAAAACATCTTCTCCTCGCCTACTGGGGTACCTATGCATTGTCAGGTCAAGAATTCTATCGATCTGACCCCTGATGCATCGCTACCCAATGGTCCAGTCTATCACCGCTCTCTATTAGAAAATGAGGAGATCAAGCATTAGATCCAATAAATGCTCCACAAGGAGAACTTTCGACGCAACTAATCACCTTGTTGAAGCATAATCGTGTTGGTGCAGAAGAAAGACCGGACCTGGCGACTCTACATTGATTATCGTGCCCTAAATAAAATCACAGTGAGGAACCGGTACCCGATTACTCGAATCGATGATCTCCTTGATTAGCTCAAAGGGGCCAAATACTTCAACAAGATTTATCTGAAGTTTGGCTACCATCGGGTCCCAATAGAAAACAAATGTATGGAAGTCTTCCTTCAAGTCGAAGGAAGGTCTTTTTGAATGGCTAGTCATGCCCTTCGGTTTGAAAAATTCCCCAACAACTTTCATGAGGATGATGGATGATATCTTGTGGATTTTCACCAATTATTTTTTAGTGGTGTATCTGGATGACATCCTCATCTACATCAACACTTGGGCAAATCAATTGTAGCATATTCCACAGGTTTTGCACACTCTGTGGAAACACAAGCTATATGCCAACTTGGAAAAATTCTCCTTCGGCATGGACATGGTCCAATACCTAGGATACATTATTGATGAGCATGGTGTGAATATGAATCCAGCCAAGATACAGGCCATCCATGACTAGCCATCCCTAACCATGCTCATTGAGCTTCAGATCTTCGTAAGCCTTGTCAATTTCTATCGCGGGTTCGTGTTGGGATTCTCCAATATTGCATGGGACCTCAACCAAGTAACCAAGGGTGGTGGTAAGGAAACTTTTATTTGGGGCCTATCCCAATAACAAGTGTTTGATGATTTGAAGGAGTGCTTTTTCTCAACCCCGTTGCTTTCATTACCTAACCTGCAACAACCCTTTGAGATCGAGACAGATGCTTTAGACTATGTTGTGGGAGGATTTCTCACTCAGCATGACCACCCCATGGAATATCATAGTGAGACACTATCAAATGTCATCCGTAAGTACCCTACTTACGAAAAATAAGTTTACTCCATTATGCAAGCCTCCCTCCAGTGGAGGCATTACATTCTTGGGAAGGAGACAATCATCCACACTGATCATAAGCCACTGCAGTTCATCTAGACACAAGGAAAATTGTAGAATGACTGCCATGAGAATGTAAGTTTTAAACATGTGAAGTAAAGCAATGCATATAGATTCTTAAGCAATACAGAAATTAATCAATGGCTCATACATAAAGTACACAGAGATTTTATACTGGAAACCCTCAACCGAGAAAACCTTTCTTATTTCATTATATCGAATTTCACCATTCACCATACAATATATACTATGTTTTTAGTTATTTTGTAGATACCAAAACCCTAATCCCTTAATCCGGGATTAATTTACAAATCCGCTAAAAATAGCAAAAAACCACCCAAAAAAAAATTTCGGGGCCCAGATCCCCCCTGGGACCCCCCTAGGAAAGTGCCCAGTGCACATGGCAGAGCTCTAGGTGAATGGATTGTCAGACACAATTTTCGTATCCGATGCGCCCACACACACACACACATGCAAAGAATATAACACATACCCAACAGAGAAGTGGTCCACATACTTGCAACAATTCCACCTCAACATGAAGTGTAAGACAGGAAGTACCAATTGGGCCGCTAATTGCCTCAGCTGACCTCCAGTTGCGACACTCACCATGGTGCTAGAATCTTGCATCCACAAGACCTCTAGATGGCCCCACCTCTATGCGAAATATCTTAACTTCACCACCACCTACCAGATGTTGCGCGCAAACACATGTGTCACTAATTTCCATCTTCAGGATAGGTTGTTGTGCCATTAGGGCCATCATTTCATTCCATCAAGCGAGTGAGAGAAGATGATCTGGTAATCCCACTATAATTGGGTGGCAGGACACTTTCGTGTAGAGAAGACAGTAGTGGTGTTGCAAGAACATTTATACTGGTTGAAACTTTGACAAGATGTCAACAAGTATATCAGCTCCTGCACTACCTGCTCTATTTCCAAACCGACCACTAAAAAACAAGGCATGTACACCCCTCTTCCTACTCCTGACAGGCCCTAGGAATCCATCTCAGTGGACTACATGTTGGGCCTTTCGTCCACTAAGTGGGGAAATGACTGTGTTTTTGTGGTTGTTGATCGCTTCTCCAAGATGGAAATTATGGTTGCCTGCAAGAAGAGCATCACAACGGAGGCCACTACCAAGATCTTCTTTGAACGAGTGTGAGTACATTTTGGGATCCCACAAACCATTATCTTAGAACATGATAGTTGGTTCCTCAACACATTCTGGTTGAGCCTCTTATCACTGCTGGACACCAAGCTCACCAAATCCACTTCCTTCCACCCCCAGATAGATGACCAAACCGAGGTCGTCAACCATATGATCGTGCATATTATGTGCATGTACAATTCCAAACACCTTCGCACATGGGATGAGAGTATTCCCTATGTTCAACACAACTACAACAGAGCCATACATAGTTCAACCAGCCACAACCCCTTTCAGCTGGGGTTGGGATTTCAACCATTGGGTCCCATGGATGTTGCACTACCCCTTGAGTCTACCCAGTTAGACTCGTCCCATGCTTCAACTGAATCTAAAAAAGCCACCCGGTTCATTGAGCGGATCCAACACATCTGCCAACAAGTTCAGGATATTTTAAAGAAGTCCAATGCGAAGTAAAAGAAGCACCATGTTCAACATTGGGTGCCACATAAGTTTCAGGTGGGTGACAAAATTTGGTTTCACTTGCAGAAAGAACACCTTACAGGGCCCCATCGGAAGGTTCGTCCACTCCGTCATGGCCCTTACACCATCACCAAGGCTGTGGGAGACAATGTTTTTGAGCTCAACATTCCACCCTTCCTTGGATTGCACCTAGTGTTCAATTTGGATCTCCTTCGGCCATATTTTCCACCATTATTGGACACCTCAGAGACATCGAAATAGTTGACACCAATAGAGCTCAACTCTGATTGCATGGAACATGCATCCACTGATCAGATCGTGGATACATGGGTCGAGGGAACTCACTAGCAGGGGATCCAAATTTATCGGGTTGTCAAAGAAGGGAAGCTCCTATACCAACGAAAGTCGCTCACCCGGGGCCAATTTCAGCAAAAAACTCCTCGTTTGATGGGGAACTCAATGCAATGGAGACCATTGCTTCCTAAGGGGGGATGATTGATCCAGGTGGATATCGGTGGCCAACCATGATCTAGATTTATGAGCGGAATGAAATGAAAACACATATTTATAATGTTAACACAGAGACATAGTTAATAATAACAGATATACAATAAAAATTGGCTTCTATTAAATAGGAAATATGTTGAAACTGTAAAATGCAAACAAGCTTGCTAGAATGGTGGCAGCTTATCTCCGAGAAGAGATATGACAGCTACACTCATTCGAAAGAAGACGAGTAGGCTTTGAAGGCCTTTTTACAATAAAAATGAATTCCAAAATCCTAGACATTCAAAAACCTAACCCTAGGAGATGAAGCACCAAAAGTCATGTAGGCCTCGTTGGGGTAAGTTAGTAAATCAATTTCCCGGGGTCGTAACTTTTGCATACAATATCTGTTTAGGGTGCACGATATCTTGTTGGAAAGGTATTGATGAGGAAATTCATTTTGGGGGCTCAATCAAATCTTTTGGCTATCATTGAGGTTCCTGATCATGAAAAAATGAAGTTTAGGCCCTCAACATGGCCCCGGAAGTTCGGGACCCGAAAAACTGCTAAAAATAGTAAATTTCCAAAAGACTGTTTTGAGCCAGTTGGACTAGGTGGGTGCAAACCAATATCCTCCCAGATCAATCCTCCCCCCTTAGGAATAAATTTTTTCCATTGCGTTGAGTTCCCTAATTAGATGAGGAAATTTCTGTTGAATTTGGCCCCGGGTGAGCCACTTGCCTTGGTGTAGGAGATGCCCTGCTTTGACAACCCGATAAAGTTGGATCCTCTTCTGGTGAGATCCCTTGACCTGTGTGTCCATGATGCTATCAGTGGATGTATGTTCCATGCAGTCAGGGTTGATCTCTGTT
The DNA here is from genome assembly GCA_010110895.2 of Picea sitchensis. Classification (NCBI taxonomy): domain Eukaryota; kingdom Viridiplantae; phylum Streptophyta; class Pinopsida; order Pinales; family Pinaceae; genus Picea; species Picea sitchensis. The sequence goes on along the minus strand of SNQJ01S0030306.1, from coordinate 1,840 downwards.
GGTGTCAACTATTATTCTATCTCTACAAGATACCAGATATAATAAATATGCAGAACAGAAATAAAATGCTAGAAATGGCAGAATAACAGTAATATATCCAGCATAATCTCCACAATAGCACAGAAATGATATAAGAACAACAACAGAAATAGAACTATGATTCATAAAGCTATGTTCATAGGCCTCTTCGAGGGGGCAACCTCCAATCGAGAAGATCTTTGTTACAATAATCTCCAAGCTAGGGTTTTCATACCCTCGACCCTTATTTATACTAAATATATCTATCAAGAGAAGCATCTAGAGGAAGATCCTTCTAGAAGTGGAAGCTTCTATTAGGTTTTCTTACATATGCCTTATTCTATTTTATTGAAAGGCCTTATTAATATTGACCTTTATTACATCTGAATATATTGATCTACCTATGTGCGGGTTAGGACCCTAACATGCCTACCCCCTTAAAAACAACCTTGTCCTCAAGGCTTGAGATGTGGAAACTGCTGCAGAATGGTAGCTGGTTCCCAAGTGGCATCTGCGGGAGTCGTATCTTTCCACTGGACTAGCACTTCCTTGATGGTTCTCTGACGCAGGCGATGCTCACGCTGGTCCAAAACTTCTTCTGGCTGTAGCCAAATGGATCCTTCTTCAGCTAACTCGGGAAGGTTGTTTTGAATTTTGCACCTAGTTCCAATCACCTTCTTTAAGCATGAAACATGAAAAACTGGATGTAGCTTCGACTGACTGGGCAGAGCTAACTGATATGCGACTTGTCCCACATGCTTGAGAACTGTATAAGGACCATAAAATTTGGGTGCTAGCTTATGACAATGCTCGGCCTTGAGGGAAGTTTTCTTGTATGGTTGCAGTCACAGAAACACCTGATCCCCTTCTGCAAATTGACGTTCAGAGCGACCTTGATCTTCTTGTTGCTTCATGTGATTCTGTGACATGACCAATTTCTCTTTAAGGGTACGAAGAATATCCTCTCGAACCGTAAGTGTTTGGTCAACCGCCTGGACCTTCGAGGTACCCGGTAAGTATGAGAGAACTGAAGGTGGCTTCTATCCATATACTACTTCAAAAGGAGTCATGTGAGTAGTTGTATGGTAGGAAGTGTTGTACCACCATTGGGCTAGGGGTAGCCATTGAACCCACTGATGTTGTTTTTCAGAGGAAAAACACCTCAGATATGTTTCCAAAGACTTGTTGACAACTTCTGTTTGACCATCAGTCTGGGGATGATAAGTTTTGATGAGATTCAATTGGGTGCCCTGTAGCTTAAACAGTTCTTTCCAAAAATTGCTTGTGAAAGTTGGATCACGATCAGAAACAATAGAGTGTGGCATGCCATGAAGCTTGAAGACCTGGTCTATGAAAAGTTGATCCATCATGGATGCATTAAATGGGTGCTGAAGAGCGCAGAAATGAGAATACTTGGAAAGTCGATCCACAACCACCATTATGACTGATTTATTCCCTGATTTGGGTAATCTGGTAATAAAGTCCATAGAGATATCCTTCCAAATACCAGGTGGAATTGGAAGCGGTTGTAGTGTGCCCGGAGATTTTGCTGTTTCTCTCTTGTTGCGTTGACACACCTCACATTCAATGACAAAATTATGGATGTCTTGTTTCATACCATCCCAGAAAAAAGAACATTTGACCCTGTCATATGTTTTGGTGAACCCGGAGTGCCCCGCTGTCAGGGGTGATTTTAAGAACCCCCCCTAAATTTATATGTATAATAAATGGGCGAATCCCCATGATACATAGGAAAAATTGAGGGCTATTTTATCAATAATATAAAATGTATATATAATTTTTTGGCGAATATTTTAGTCAA
>SNQJ01S0030305.1:88104-126737 GCA_010110895.2 Picea sitchensis | reverse complement strand
CCTTGATAAATGCAAGAAAGTTATGAACAATAAATCTGACCCATTGATTTTGGAGGACGACTAAGAATATGCCAGCATCTTCAATGCATAGCCTTCAAATTAGGGTTTAAGGTTAAACAAGGTTAAAAGATCATTAATTGTGCCCATTGTCAATAGGTGTACGCCTTTCGGCGTAATTATCAAAAATAATTGAAATGAGTTTTATTTTTTCATATATCAACCTTAAAATAATTTTCCATAACATTGTCCGCTCTCATCTAATTGATAACTTATATTTGAAGCTTTTCAATACCTTTTTCAGTGGATAACATAAGAATCAAATTCAAGGCCATCGATTCAACACAATTATTTGAACCTCTTCCCAATATAGCCTTAAACTTTAGAACATGATTGTCTCTCAGATGAATAACACCACCTACCTCATGGGAATGAGGATCACCTTAAGTTATCCCACCAAAATAGGCCTAAGCACCAAATTTATCCACTTCTTCTACTATAAATTGTCTTGTGGGATTTGGTCTTTTTGTTCATTTAAAACTAGAAAGGATATTAAAACTTTGGGAAACACATTAAATGGTTGGAATTCATTTACCTACAAAAGCGCTCATAGTTCTCTCTACCCAAACACCTCATTCAATAATGAGAGGTAATACTATAACAAACTTCAGATTACCATTCTCGCACCACTGCCTCATATAATCTTCCACTGACTGACCACCCCAAATGTCTTTTAAACCAAAAGGGAGCATCACTATATTTCATATTTTCACAACAAAATTGGTTATTACAAACAAATGATAAATGTTCCCCTCATTTTCTTAACAGAGGTGGCACCTACGAGGACTGTGCCAGGAATATATTTTCATCTCTTTTGTAAATTGTCTCAGGTGAGAACCTTATCCATTAACACTAGCCACATAAACATCCAAGATTAAGAGGACACTTGAATCTCCAAAGAGGCTTTCACGTCTCCTATTGAACTTGTCACAATTGCATGTAAGTTGAATTCATTGTAATTGTTGTTTGGTTAAATTGATTTTACTAGCACATGTTAATCAAATATGCATGGACCAAATTCAAAGAAAACTCAAAAGACAAATTAAACAGATTGGTATGTTTTAACTATAAACTTATAGACATAAATAAAAATAAATCAAATAATAACTAATAGGTACATAAAGAAAATTAGAACATAATATTGTGTGTGTCACCGTGTAAAATATTATATACAATGCTATAGGAGAGATAAAAAGAATTATTAACTATGTTATGTTCTATACTCAATCTTAAGCTTTGTATTATACTTAAGAATACATATAATCATTTTTCAATTATAAGAATATCCCCGTAGTCATTTAAGGTGGTCTGGTTTGTAACTATCGATAAGGTGAATATTTGGCTTCTTGGTGTGCCACATGTTGCGGTTAGGTTTCCTTAACGATCATAAAAACAATTGACATTCATGATTGCGGGCATGCAAGTGTAGACGTGTGCATGTAAGTTGTTGAGTGTGCATATGCATCGTGAAGCTTGGCCCACATGATGTTATGTGTGTTAAATATTTTTGAGGTTTTTAAATACCACCCCTTAACCTAACGAAAAAATTAAGAACAAGATAACTTAGATGGAGGGAGAAAATAAAGAGATAAGCACTTTCCAACTTACTAAAAGCTATATACCAGTTACCCATATCTAAAACTTCATTTACGCAGGTTCAAATACAAAAGGGAGTAGGGTATATACAGGTTCATAAACTTTAATAGTCAAATCGTTACGTGGAGGGAGTCCCTTGCCTCACAAACAAAAAGGTCTCACATACCAATTTTGATGCCTAACTCAACTATGACTTATTATTATTATTATTAAACAAGATACCAATATAAGATAGAAGTTATTCATCATCATCATCATCATCATCATCATCATGCCAATATAAGATAGAAGTTATCCATCATCATCATCGTCGTCGTCGTTGTCATCGTCGTCGTCGTCGTCATCGTCGTCTTCGTCATCGTCGTCTTCGTCATCGTCATCCTCCTCCTCCTCATCATCATCGCCGTTGTCGTCATCATCATCATCATCATCATGCCAAGGCAAAGAATAAGCAGTTTCCAACTTAAAAAACATGTACACCAACTACCCATATCTAGAACTCGATTTACCCATTATGCAACATGGAATGAAATGCACTAGTATTCCAATAACAATAACCCAATAATATTGTAACATCCCACTCTCACGCGCACATGATTTGACTTATTCTTTGAGGAACCTTTTGTGCAAGTGATCCGGTCTAGTATATGATTGTCTGTTTAACTTATGGATTCTGATGATGATGCTTATGGATTATGATGTTATGTTATTTGATATCTATGTATAGATAGGTGCTATTGACGGGTTTCTCCTAAGTGTGTAGGACACTTGACAGATTGAGGATGTTGATGGCATCAGTAGACCTCCTTGGACTCTGGATCGAGTCAGGGAGTTGATTGTATATGGTTTGGGTATTTTTGTTTATGCATATGTGACATATGATCGGGTATATTATGATGTTGTTTACGGATTGTTGACATGTTTCGTTGATGGATGAAAGCTAACAATTTCTTGCTACCCAGACTCACATTAGGAGTAAAGGGGCCATGCACAGAAACCAGAAATTGGGGGAGAAGTGTGACAACATCCCTACCACAACCTAATAGTACTCTTGTTGTGGCTCGAATTGTAGGTTGATGATTACCTAGTTCGAGAGATCCACGATGCCATGAGGGAAAACTGAGACAGTCGCTCACAAAGATTCTAAAGGGCATGCAATAAGGCAAGGTCCTTATTCCTTAAAGGCCCTTAGTCTCTCACAAGGTCGCCTGATGGAGTATTGACTCCAAGGGTTGGACAACTACCAAAATTAGTCAAAGGTGAGTGGCACCCTTGGAGCACATAGTGCATCTTGAAGGGCATCACATATATAAAACATGAATAAAGGCGAGTGGAAACCTTGGAGAATGTAGTGCATCTTGAAGGGCACATCACGATTTTAATAAAGGTGATTCAATGAACGTAGGTGCCTAGAAAACAATAATTTGTTTTGACATGGTTGGCCTTAAAATAAATATTAAATGAGTAAATTTTATTAATTATAAAATTCCCTAAAAAATTCTAAGTCTAGTTATAAATTAAGACTAGGTCTAAATAGGGTAAGAAGACTAAAAACTAAATAATCAATTAATAAAAGGGGGATGAAGAAAAATCAAGTTAAGAATTTAAAAGAAAAATATTTTATCTAAAGATTTAATTACTGATTATGTGCAAGACACGCTAAATTGGAACTTAGACAAGAAAGGAAATGAATGTAAAAAGGAATGTGGAAACATAGAAAGGAATCTAGTCTAGTCTAACTAAAGAGCTTTCCTAAATAAAACACAACTACTTTTTAGAAGGGCGTAAGTCATTAAAAAGGAAATGGAGGGAATAAAGGGATAGCAAGGAGCGCTTTTAGGATGGGTGAGGGAAATTGACATTTAATTTACTTAAATAAATGAATTTCTTGTGCAACTAAGGGATTGGGTGACAAGTGTACGGGGGAGAGTATTTCCTAATTAATTTTTAATAAAAAGAATTAAACGTGAAAATGACAAGTGGTCACTAAGAAAAACTCTATAAAAGTAATGACCGAGACGATGAATGGATGATGATTGGTATGCGTAAATTTATGCTGCCGGAATTTCTTTGACTAATTTTTCTTGTGGGAGTTAGGATACCCAGCTCGAAAATGAGAGTGGTAGCTCGACCTTGCGAGGCGAGATGGGAGATATATTTTTCTTTGGTTTTCTGTGTGTGGCCCCTTTGCGTCTCGGGGAGCTAAGGGGGAAGAAGAGTACCCCTAGCGTTGGCTGGGAGGTACCGGTGAGGTCTCAATGATTAGCAAGCGAAGGTGAGGATAAGTGCAAGTTTCATTCGGAGGATGCCAACAACAACCTACCTCGACATCGACATCCTTATTGGTTATGATATTTGATTAGTCAATTCTCTATTTTGATAAAACTTAAACTGTATTGAAATTGTTTCATTCATCTCCCGAGATCATAGATTTCTGCCTATATATATGTATGCGTATGATTCTTGAAGAAAATTTTATTATGGAATGGCGTTAAGAACCAAATTCTCTCGATCGTCATAAACGATTTTAAATGCAATTTAGATTTTTGTTGATTAGACTGTGTGGTAATTCTGAAGGGGTTGCGCAGCCAGTCATTTGTAGTTTGTGCTTTTTTTATGGGCATATTTTTAGCATTTATATACGATGAAATTGATATTGTATTTACGATTTCGATTTTTCCCCAATTCGTTTTCTCCCCTGGCGAAACCAAAGGTTCTAAATTTTTTTAATTATTTTGACTATTGTTCATATCAATTTGTTTTCTTCCTTGGAAAAACCACAGGCTCTAAATTATTTAATGATTTTGATTGTTGTTCATGTGATTTTTTTTTCTCCCTAGCGAACCCAAGCTCTGAACTTAATGGATTGGGTCTGTGTCGTATCCGAAAATTGTTTGCTTGGTGAATACTCACCTCTTCCCACTGCTAATTCCTTGCTTTTGTACAACGATTTTCTTCTTGGTACTTCTGCATTTTATTCTAAGCTCTAGGAGTGTCCCCTTGCCCAGCGTTTTGGTTAACTACCCTCTACGATTTACAAGAGAAATCATTTTTTTCATTCAACAAGGTTAGTTGTGTTGTGTCTCTACGTGTTTCTGTGGATAAGCTCTCATAAAATCGAATTTTAAAAATGTGTCTTTTCCTCTCCAAATATTTGTATCTTAGCCTGCATTTTTTGCGAACGTTGGGTACATTACCCTTGGCATTTTTGCTTGCGATAAATTTTGAGTTGTGTTTTAATTATGCACAGTTCACCCAACATCCTTAACTCTGTGTTTATTGTGTGTTCCCTAGCATTTTGTGCATATTGATGCCCTGCGTATTGGGGGAGGGAAAGCATGGCATTTTTCCTTGTGTACCTCTATGTTTTTACTTATAAATATTTCTGGCATTTGATTCCAATAGCTCAGAAGGTTTATTAATCCTCTGCGTTTTTACCAAGGATTGATTCTCTACGTTTTCACCAGCTTCTCCTACCATAAATTTCTGATTTGGATTTTTTAGTTTGCGTTATTTTTATTAGTTTGCGTTATTTTAGATTTTTTTACAAAAAACAGTTAAAGGAGATTTATTTTAAAAGAGCAATGGTGAAGCCACTAGAACTGTTACATTTGAATCGATACCAATTCAACTGAACTGTGACTAGGTCAGGAGGCTCTACCCACCGTCCTGATTACAATTTCTTAGAACTAGTAAACTACTAAAGCTTTAAGCTCGCTATATGTGGAGGCTTCTATACAAAATGCCTACTTCACAGAGTTATTTGAAGAGATATTGCTTGGTCGAATCTTTACTGGCCGAATTTCCTTGGATCCTCCTTCTTAGGCATACTACGATCCAGTTTCCAGTCCTAGTTCATCTTTTCCATTTGGGAGTCCAGCTTGAGGACTCGTGCTTCGAACTTTTTCTTTGGGTCTTTGTGCTCATGACGAATCTAGTCCATAGCCTCTGAAAAAATCATTTTGGTCATCGTGATATCTTCACCTAGCATTTCGATTCTTTGCCCTGCCTCAACGTCCAAATTCTGAAGGAGGTTTTCTTAATTTTGCACGAAGTGTTTTATCCTCTTCAATTCCTACTCCACCGCCTTTAGTCTCTCCTCCATCGACGACTTGCTCCCTGAGCTTGACGTCATTTTTGCTTCTTCTTTGCTTGCCTGCCTTCTTCTACGTGGGCATTTTCCTTTTACTGTTGTTTCTTTGGCTCTATGCGAGCGATTTCCCTTTACCAAGATGCATAGGGGTTGGAATGGCTTTCTCAAGGCTTGGAATGGCTTGCAATGGGGTTGCACAGGGGTTTTATCCTCGATTTCTGTCAAATTTGGGCTCAATTGCTTCTAAGCGATCCGGTGAATCCAACTGATTAGATCGGTCTTGCACGAGGTATGGGGTTCGTGAGGGGCCTTTGTCCTTCTCAATGCTCGATTAGGTGTCTCTTCCCTCATACATGGTGCCTATCTTGTCTCTTCTTGTCCTATTTCAGGGTTTGTGAGTTGTCCAAGCCCATGCCTTATCCTTTGCTTCTTATCTTTGCCAACACTCGCTCTTGTGGACTCATTATCCATTCTGACTAATCGTGACCTCCTCTTGCCTACCCAGTCCTTACGGGATTGCCACAATTGATGTGATTCCATTGAATTGGAGATTTCCTATACTTGAGATGGTGCCTTTGTTGGCTTTCGCATCTACTGGTGCATTCAGATTTCAGGGAACATGGAACAATTGGTAGGTTCTCAGCCTTTCCAGTAGTAGTTGGACTTTCTCCAGTATGTGCTAGAGTTTTTCTTGCTTGATCGTGTTATGGAGGATCAGAGCTTGGATTATGAGTCTGGAGTCCCCTAGAATCACTAAATATTTGACTTTTTACTGATAGCCTGGTTCAACCCTTGCCAAAGTGATAGAGATTCTACTCTGTTGTTTTTTTCTTCTCCCAATCCCCAGGCATAGGATAGTTCTAGCTGTCCATTTGGGTTCACTAGGACTCCTCCTCCGTCTGCCACCCCGAGGTTTCCTTTGGAGGCCCCGTCGAAGAATAGTATATGTGTGCTTCTTTGTCTTTTCCATTCATTGAATTCCTCTTCTTTCATATGAATTTCCCAAGTTTCCTGTCTTGACTCGTTGCCTATTTATTGTGGTCGATCCTTGATATTGAAGCTTTTAATCCATTGCTCCTCTTTCGGCTCTAGGACTCTTGAGTTCTTTACTTTGCATAAGTAAGGGGAACTTTTGCCAAATAAGGCCTTTATCTTAGTTGCGACTTGTGCAGGATTACTCTTGGACTTCCTAAATATTCTATTGTTTCGCTCTAGCCAGATCTTCCATAGGATGAATTTTGGAAGTGTTCTCCAAATGGTGGATAGTTGGGCTTTTTTCGTGACCTGGAAAGGACATAGGGATCTCCAGTTTCAGAGTAGATTGTTGGTCTCTTGAGGTAGATCGATTGTTCCTGGCTTCAATCCAAGGTCCAATTTCCAGACCTCTTTAACGTACGTGCATTGCAAGAGTATACGGTCTGATGTTTCCTCTTCTTGTGTGCAGAGTGGACATCTGGATGGGCCTTCCCACCCTCTCCTTCGCAGATTTTCATCCGTTAGAATGTTCCTATGGGCCAGGGTCCATACAAACATATTTATCTTTGGAATGGACTTTGAAGTCCAGATGGCCTTCTAGATTGTAGGGTCTGGTGAGACATGAGGAACATCGGTAATGCCTTTATACCCTGTTGTTGTTGTGTAGTTTCCAGAGCGTGATCCCCAACCCCTCTTGTCTTTTTTCCTTGCTTTTATAAGGGATTTCCCTTTTAAATAGCCCATCAAAGTGCTCCATTCCCCTTCGAGCTCTTGAGGCATGTTGTTGGCTTCCCACCTTAGCCAAGTTTTGTCCATGCCTTCACTCCAGACCGATATGTCCCATAGAGTGATGAGATCCTGGGCTCGCATCCAGGATTTTAGCCGAGCTAATCCTTCCATCGAACTTAAAGGCGGTTCGCCCAATACTGAGTCTTCCCAAACATTAATTTTATTTTCATTCCCTGGTATCCAGGTGAGGTTAGGCCTGAAGAGCCTTAATGCTTTTAGACAGAAATTGAATATAGGCGAACCTTTTTCCATGGTTGCGGGTCGATCCAGGAATTTTTTTCATAGGCCTTGGAAGTACTTCTTCCAGATCGCTTTTTTGCTTTAAGTGGGTTTCCTCGAAACAAGGTTCCATATAAGCTTGGCTCCTAGTGACAGGTTTTGGGAGTTCATGTATTTGAATTAGAGGTCGCCTTCTGCTGTTGGCTTGGTTACTTTCACCCAGCTTATTAGGTGCATATTTCTCCCATTTTTCTTCCCTGCTTCCCATAGGAACCATCTGAATAAGGCTTCAATTTTCTGAATCATGGTGGATGGGGCTAGTAATAATGAGGATTGATAGATCAATATTATTGCTAATACCGCTTTGATGAGAACAACTTTACCAGCGAGGTTTAACCAATTTTCCCCCCAAGAGTTAATTCTTTATTTTAATTTGTTTATTAGCGGGAGCCATTGAGACGCCTTTGGCTTGGTCCTGAATATTTGTACTCCCAGGTATTTAAAAGAGTCTCAATTGGTGCATATTTCCATTCCCAGGACTCTTGATATCTCCAGCATTACCCTTGCAGAGGTGTTCCATCCGTAGATCCCTCTTTTGGGCAGGCTTATTTCGCTTCCTGAGATCTCATTGTAAGTGTCCATATCCACTTTAAACTTCCTCGTTGTTTTCACACTTGCTCCTCCCAGCAGTAAGGTATCATCCGCGAATTGGACGTGGTTGATGTCTTTTATCCCTGGGGCTATTCTTAGGCCCAGGAGATTGTTATGAATTTGCCAGTGATCGAGTTGGAAGATGAGCACGGAGGCTTGAATTGCATAGAGAAGCAGGGAGAGGGGACAACCTTGCCGAAGGCCCCTAGAAGCTTGAAATAAATTTGTTGCTCAACCATTTACGAGAGGGGCGATCCAATGCAATCTTTTATCCAATTTATAAAGGCTGGAGCAAAGATAAAATTTTCATGACTTTAAACAAGAAGTTATGTCTGACTCTATCAAATGCATTTTCAAGATCGAGTTTTATAATCATACCTTTGTCTTTTCTTTGAATGCTTGAGTGTAGCGCTTCCTGAACCAGAATGATGTTATCCACTATATGTTGTCCTTTGATGAACCCACCTTGGTTTTCCTGCATTTCTAATATTTCTGGATCAATTTAATTAGATATGTTTTTATTATATACCAACAGCTTTGATAAAATATGGCTATGAATCCATCTGGTCCCGACACCTTGTCCAGATTCATCTGGTCGAGGGACTCTTTTATTTCTTGCAGGTTTACTTCCACTAACATCTTGTTGTTGGAGTCCTCTTGGATAGCGTCCGGTACTAGGGAGAGAGGATAGGCGTTTGAGTCTAATAGGGTCGTTTGTGTCTCTGTGTAAAGACTTTCGAAGGCTTGTACCGCAACAATTTTTATGCCTTCAAAATCTGATATAACTTGGTCATGAACATGAATTTCACTAACTGTCTTGAATTTCTTTCTTGCTTCATCTTGCTTATGGAAGTAACTGGTATTTTTGTCTCCAACTTCCAACCAAAGGCTTCTTTATTTATGTTGCCAATACCTTTCCACCTCTCTGCGGGCTTGATGCCATGTCCTTTGGAGATGGTCCTCTTGGTCGAGAATTTTTTGAGTTGTCTCTCGTCCTTCCATTTCCAACATGTGGTCTTATAGATGTTTTTGGGCTTCTTGTCATGTATTAATTGGGTTCTTTTGGGTTTTAACCCAACCTTTTAATGCTACCCTCAGATTCCTATGCTTTTCTTCCCAGACATAAAATGGGGATCCTATGACCTTCTCGTTCCATATTTTGGAAACCAAGTCCTGGAAGCCCTCATATTGAAGTCAGGCATGGCTAATCTGAATGGGGTAGGCCCTAGATTTTCGTCCTGCGAAATCTCTAACAAGATTGGCTTATGATCAGACACACTGTGCGGTAGTATTTTAGTTGAGAGCGATAGTCCCAAGAGCATGAAGGAGCTTTGGGCTAAGAACCTATCTAGTCTGGCAGCAATATGCCCTGGTCCCACTCTCTTGTTTGACCATTTGTATTTTCCCCTGGTGGGTTTGATATCCTCCAGATCCCAATCTAACATAATATCTTCTACCCATTCCCTAGCGGAGTCTCTCATAATGGACCTTCCTTTTTTCTCATCGGCGACAAGGGTTACATTGAGATCCCCCCCAATAATGATATTTTCTAGGTCATTTGAGAGTATAAATTATTTAATAGAATCCCAACAGTTTCTTTTTTCCCCAAATAGGACCAGGACATAGAGGTTGAAAAGACTTACCAGTCGACCTGTCTCTTTGTGTAGGGGACTAGTGAAAATCCAATGCATGCATGCTTCGGATGAGATTAGATCATACTTCACGGTGTCCTAGAGGGTTCCAAGACCTCCTCAGGCGCCTCTTGCACTTACTACTTTTCCTTGACTTTTTTTCCAAAGGGCTTTCGTTGCTTGGAGGAAGTCTAGTTCCTCCATATTTGTCTCCTGTATTAGAAGGATCTCGGTCTTTGACATTCTGATTATGTCTTTGAGGGCTTCTTCCTTTATTCTACTGTCGAAATCCCTACAATTCCAGGAGGTTAGTTTCATAATTTACCGGAGGGGGGGGGTATTGGCTCCTTTATGATCCTTGGCCTACTTTCTTGTCGTTCTTACATTAACTAGTTACCTGATTGTTGGTTGCAAGCCACTAAGAACATCTTTGTAGGTTTCCTTTTCCCTTTCTTCTTTCTTGGATTTCATTCCTCTGCCTGCTTTTTTAGGTGTGACAATGGAGCCACTAGCACCCATAGAGTCACTATCGGAAGAGACCTCTCCTGATTTCACGTCTGGATTTCCTTCCTACTTTGCAGTGTCCTTTCCCTGTCCCTCTTCCCAATCTAACACTGGTTGATATCATGCTCTGGGAGGGGTCTTTTATTACGTTTCTAATTCAATGGGAGGGCCCTTCTTTGGGTTCTCGCCCGTCTCTTTCTCTAGTTTCTCTTGTTCTCTCAACACACTGAAGTTGTTTCCTGACGTGGGGGGCCCTGTTCGATCTTCCTGATCCTTGGGCAGTGTTGTGGTTGTATTTGCATTCCGTTTTTATTTAGGGTTGACTAATGTTTTCCCCTTTCTAGTTTTCTTCCATCCTTCTCCTTCTTCCTTCTATTGGTTTGGTTTTTTGGGCAGTTTCATTGAAAGTGGTCGTATTCATGGAATCCCCTGCACTTGAAAGGAAATTGTTCATAGTCCAACTTCTAGTAGCACTGCCAATATCCAAACTTTAGCTTGATTTCCTCTGGGAGGCCCACTTATAGATCCACTTCCATGCATATGCGTGCACAAGAGTATTGATCTTTGGAGTCGGCCCTGTCAATATACTGCCCGAGCCCATTCCCAGTTGTTTGGAGTGAGAAGGAGTTCCAATAGTGGATCGGGAGATTGGGTAGCCGTACCCAGACTAGGACGTCCTTGGTCACTTCCAATGCAGGGTCTAATTTTGGCGTTCATCTGTTCATGTACATCCCTTGTGTTCCCATAAAATACGGGCCATTCCTGAAGATTAAATCTCTATATTCCTTTGAGATGAATTCAAATATGTATAATCCTCTTCCCACCGCATAGCAAGTGACATTGTTCTGGATCAATGGGCGCCAGTTCCTTTGGATCCAGTTATCGGTAGATCTGGTTAACGACCATAAGCCCATGAATTGACCCACCAATCCACGATCAGATAGAGAGACCACTATGCGCATAGGCTGTTCCGGTGGTAGTTCAATCTCAGGGATCGAATTGAGATTCTTAATGAAGCTAGGTGGAGTTGCAGGGGGAAGTTTCTTACCTTGGGAAACAATGAGCCTGTGGAAGGATGCTTCAGTATATGGAGGAGGCAGGGGCAGTGGATCCCCTCCTTCTGAGGCTTCGATTGCGGCTGTTGGATAGCGTCATAGCGAGAACCCTGGGCAGTTGTCAGAGCAGCGTGGATTTGATTTCCATCCACTTTAAAAATGTAATTGTTAGTCTGCGTTATTTTTATTCTCTGAGCATCACCCTTTTGCCTTTGTGAATTCTTAATTCACCCAACGATTTCCTAGCTTTATGGAGCAAGTACCCATCAAGGCCCTGCGTTTACTTTTGTTTTTCACTCAGCGTTTCATTCTGATTCTTCCCAAGCTTTTTCCTCTATAGTTTCGTTGCGTTTTGGGGAGGGACGCACATGAAAATATCTTTCCTTCAGTATCCTTACCTTATACTTTGACGTGCATTAATGTTGAACCATACAAATAAGTCATGGGTTGATAATTTTGAACTTCAAAATATTTGATAAACTATTTTTCCTTTGACATCAAATTGTCGTGTTCTTTTTCCATGTGTCAAGTTGAATCTCTAAGAATGATTTTTATGTAGTTTGTTTACTTTTATTTAGATAGTTGAGTCTTGTATTTGGTTTAACATAATGTATGCTTATTTTGTTAGTTATATGAGCCTTAACTCTTTTTTTTTAGTTTTCCAACTCTTTCAATTTTATTCATTCATGGATCAAAAATATCTTTACACAGATTTCAAGAAAGATATGTTCAACATCTTAATAATGGTCTATAGAGATTTTGGAATTTTCCTAGGGTCATTTTTATGTATTATTATGTTTTTCATAAATAATATTTCTAGTTTTGAACCCTTAATGAACTTATTTTTTCTCCATTGCATTAATTGGAATTAATATAATTGGATGGTCTTTTGACATGTTAGCTTCTAAACCATATATTTCAGTGCTTAGGTTTAGAATTATACCTTTTTAGAAACTTTAAGATGAGACTAAAAATTAGAATTACAACCACAAATTCAAGAGAGAAAAATCTTACTATATACAAATGATTTGAATCCATTCATGTTACACAAAGTGGACAAGAATTTCACAAGAAAAAATAATCGATTGACCAAAAACATTTGTTGATGTCTGCAATACAATGGAGTCAATAGGTCTAAAAGGACTCAGACCCTCTACCTTGAGCCTTTGTGTGTTCTTAGACAAAAATCTATTGCATTATATCATTTAAGAAAAATATTTGACTGGTAAATGAATTTGGGATGTATTGAAGGATTGTTTAGACTTTAGACTTCTTGTGTGTAACGAAAACATGATGTAAAGAATGATTGTTTGACATTGGACCTTTTGCGCTATGAAATTTGTTGATGTGTAATGGGTTCTCTGGCTCCATGGAATTAATGTTGATGCCAGATGGATTGACTGATTGTTTCATCTGTGCCTTAATTTAATGAATAACTACCTTGCACCATTGATTATACTGTGATTTAATAATAAAATTACTTGCGCTCCTTAATTAAATGGGCATGTGATTGCTTCTTCATTATTCTCTTGCACATTAGTTTTAATGTTAATTAATATTGCGTCTTGAATTATTGATATATGATTGATTTAGTGACTAGTTTATCTTGCGCCGTTACTTAAGTTGACTTGTGATTGTTCTAGAATTGTTACTCTCGCGTGCAACAAATATTTAAATGTGGATGTATGATTGATGACAATACTGATTACCATTGCGCTATGATTATTAATGAGTAGGATTGATGGATTTATCTAGTTGATGTTTGGACTTGTTGTGTGGTGGGATGTAGACATCTCCTTGTTCCTCAGAACAATCGCCAACCCTGAGACCTTAAATGGTTAAAATCAATTGGAACTTGGGCTTGAGCATTTCTTATGTGTCCTGGAGGTCCTAACCTTACAGGGTAGGTTGGGAGGGTAGTGTCTTATGTCATTCTTATGATCCTTAAGTTATCGGTATGTTATCTCATGTTATCCTAGTGTTATCTGATGATTATCTTTATAGATGAGTTGAGCGATTCATGATTCGTATTGTTTATGCGTCAATACTAATTGTATGAATTCAATGATTATGGGTTGCTATTTATTTGTGTTAATGTGTCGATATGCGTATCGTGATGCATGGTGATGATGTGTCGTCTTTGTGTCACGAATGATTGTTAATGTGTTAATATTGTTTCATTAATGTATTGGATGATGTGTCGATGATGTTGCTATTGATTGCGATATTTTAAATTTCCTAACACGAAAAAAAAATAACCTGTTGTACGCCACTTTGTTGTCGTAACGATGGGGTCGTTGCATATGGTATTAGAGTAGGTTCAACCCTGCAACTGGGGATCATTACACCTTCCACTATATTAACACTTGATTAATAATTTATCACTAATTAAATTGAATTGTATTCATGCAATTAATCATGGTTAGAGGACTCCACAGAGGAAGACAATGTGGTGCTAGGGGAGGAGGCGCGATGCCTCTAGTAGCATCCACACTAGAGGGGTCTAACCCCCAAGGAGAAGAACAATTCATTAGACAGGAAGCGATTGTTGTGGGGGATGTGGTTGGGTTGATGAGGTCCTTTCAGAGGATGTCAGAGGCCTTGATTATCCATTTGGATAGAGATGAGGCCAAGGCATCAATACCCCCTGAGGGTCCATCGTGCACCCCAACAGGTACTGGTAGCATTCACTGAGAACTCGAGAAGGTCTAGTTTCCTGAGTTCTTGGGTGCCACGGATGGCACATCCGCCGAGGAATGGTTGGAGAACATGGTGATGTGATTTTCACTTCGCGACTATACCTCCAACATGAAAGTCCACATGGCAGTCTTTTAACTGAAGGGGAGTGCTCTTCTATGGTGGAAGATGCTCCTGCCACACCTGAACGTGGTTGTCAAAGATGTGTCATGGAAACTATTCGAGGAGTGGTTCCAAGAGAGGTATCTATCTGAGGAATTCATTGAGCGTCATCTCAATGAGTTCAACACCTTACGACAGGGCAGTCGTACAGTTCTCGAGTATGATGCCTGTTTCATGGAGTTTCTTAGGTATGCTCCACATATGAACACTAAGAAGATTAAGGTCAACAATTTCCTCTTCGGCATTAACTTCAACATTCAGACGAAAGTGAGGATATTAATGCCTCAGACATTGCATGATGCTATCCAAAAGGCCCTCATAGCCGAGGAAGAGATGATCGGTGGGGGTCAGAGCAGGACTCCTGCGAGACTGACAGGACATGTGACATTTGGTGCACAACAAAATCAGACTATAGCTAGACATCCATCATAGTATCAAGGCACTCCAAGAGGATCCATGTTCACGACACCACGATGACCAATGCCTCAACAACAGACTCCCTACAAAGGACGAAAACACCAGTAGCAACGTCGTCCGCAGCAACAACAGTTCTGGCTTGTTTAACAGAACAGACCAGGGTTCCAGGATGGTGGGACATTAGCTTCTACTTCAGGGACCAGGAGTACTGGACCGAAGACCAGATGTTGAAAATGTGGAGAGACACATTACCAGCATGACTGCTCGGTTGAGAGGGCCAAAGCAGTCGGGTCAGTCGGACACAATACAATAGGATATTTGGGCAAGGCCCACCAAATTCATGTAGCGGTAAATAACCACTAGGCCGAGCACCAGTCTACTGTGCTTGAGACATAAGGTACCATCGTTGATCAAACCTTTAGTATTTTGATACATCTAGGTGTTATAGAGAGATTTATTTCTAGTGCTGTGCTAAAATTAATTAAGGTAAAGGCAGCCGAACATGACAATTTTAGCCATGTGGAAATGACCTCAGGAGCCAAGCAGAAGGTTGGAGGAAGGATTATGGATTGTAGCCTTAACCTGGGATATTTTTTCACGAAGGCCAACCTATATGTCACGATATTAGGATATTATGACGTCGTGATCAATATGGACTGGTTGGAATCGCATGATACGATATTGAACTGTAAGACAAAATGTTTGAGTTTGACCGATGATTAGGGACAAAGATGAGTGATTGTAAGAAGAAACCAAGGAGTTTCCCTAAGTTTCATCTCTTCCCTACAAATACAGAAGAGTATGCGCAAAGGATGAAATCCATATGAAATCTTAGAGTTGAACGAAAAGGGTGTGGCAGAGGGACTAGAAAACCTTCTGGTAGTACGAGAGTTTGCAAACGTATTCCCAGAAGAGTTACCAGGTTTTTCGCCCGAAAGGGAATTGGAATTTACCATCAAATTAAAACCTAGAACTGAATCGATAGCAATGACGCCTTATCGGATGTCGACCCCTGAATTACAGGAGTTGAAAATGAAACTGAAGGAGTTGTTGGACCTAGGACTTATACATCCAAGTGTGTCACCTTGGGGTGTGCCTGTTATTTTCATATGGAAGAAGGATGGGTCGTGGAGACTCTGCATTGACTACCGTCAATTGAACAAGGAAATGATTAAGAACCAATATCTGTTTCCAAGAATAGATGATTTGTTTCATCAAATGAAGGGAGCGATGGTGTTTTCAAAGATCGACTTGAGATCAGGATACCACCAGTTGTGGATCAAGGAGGAAGAAATTCCTAAGACCTCATTCAAGACGAGGTTTGGAAATTACGAGTTTATTGTTTTACCGTTTGGACTGACAAACACCCCAGGGGTATTCATGAGCTTGATGAATGAGGTGTTCCGCGAATACTTGGACAAGTTTGTTCAAGTATTCATTGACGATATTTTGATATATTCTCAGATGATGGAAGAACATGAGGAACATTTGCACTTGGTACTATAGTGTTTACGAGAGAACAAATTATATGAGAAACTGTCGAAATGTTCTTTTTATCAATCAAGGATTAATTATTTAGGGCATGTTATCTCTGACGAAGGTATAGTTGTGGATTTAGCTAAGGTAGAGGATATTATGGAATGTCCTGCACCAACAAACGTACCTGGAGTACATAGCTTCATGGGTTTAGCGATATATTATCAATGGTTCGTCGAAGGTTTTTCTAAGATAGAAAATCCAATCACTGAATTGCAAAAGAAAAATAAGACGTTTGTATGGACTGAGAAATGCGCAGAAGAATTTTGAAGACTCAAGGATTTGTTGACGACAACGCCAATACTAAAAGTCCCTGACATGGAAGAGGACTTCTTGGTATGCACAAACACATCAAAGGAAGGCTTAGGCGGATTCTTGATGCAGGACGGTCGAGTGATCACTTGCATCTCAAGGAAGTTAAGAAAGCATGAGGAGAACTACATGATGCACGATTTGGATTTATTGGCCATTGTGTATGCCCTGAGACTGTGGAGACACTACCTGATTGGATGGAAATTTGAACTAAAAACATACCATTGTGGTTTGCAGCACATTTTTACGCAAAGAGGCTTAAATGCGTGGCAAAGGCATTGGTCGGAACTGCTTAGCAAGTACAATTTTGAGATTTCCTACATAAAAGGAACAGTGAACGGAGTGGCATATGCGTTGAGTCAGAGACCACACATATTTTCGGTGATACCTCTTCAAACGAATTGTGAAAATATTCTAACTATACAATGTGACGATGACTGGTATAAAGAGGTTAAGGAAAATATCGGACAAGACACCATGTTGGTACCAAAATTTGAGGGATTTACTGTGGACAATGACAGATTAATGAGATATAATAATTGAATTTACATACCTCCTAATGACGAGTTGAGAAGTTTGATCTTAAACGAAGCTCATAGAGCAATGCACATGGTTCATCCAGGAGTCACGAAGATGAGGGAAAACCTTAAACCCTTATTCTTCTGGAAAGGAATGAAGGTGGATATAGTCAACTACATGGCGATATGTCTAGAATGTCAGCAAGTGAAGGATAAAAATAGACATCCAACAAGATTATTACAACCACACGCTATTCCAGAATCGAAATGGGAGGTCATTTCGATGGACTTCATTGTTGGATTGTCGTTGATGGAAAGGATGCACGACTCAATTTTTGTAGTAGTAGACACTCTGACGAAGAGTGCACATTATATCCCTATACGTACTATGTATTAGGTGCCAAAAACAACTAGAGTTTTTATCATTGAGATTGTGAGATTGCATGGCGTGCCTAAGAAGATCATATCCGATCGAGGATCGGTGTTTACAAGATGATTTTGGACTAGTTTCCAAGAGGCTTGGGAACCCAACTTAACTTTAGTACCGCATATCACCCGGAGACAGACGTGCAGAAATAAAGAACGAACCAAATCTTGGAAGATATGTTGCTTATGTACGTAATGGACCAACAAAATAGTTGGGAAGAGTTCTTTCCAATGGTAGATTTTTCATACAACTACTGCTATCAGAGCACCATTAAGATGGCGCCATTTGATTTTATTTACGGGCGACCATGTCAAATGCCTTTGAGATGGGATCAAATTGAGGATAGGGTCTTGGTAGGACCAGAAGCGATCCAAGAAATGGAAGAACAAATGAAAATGATAATACAAAGGATCAAAGAAGCGCAGGATCGACAAAAGAGCTATGTTGATGTGCATCGTGTTGATTGAAGTTATGAAGTTGGTGATCGAGTCTTCTTGCAGGTGAAACCGCACAAGAGTTCGATAAAGTTTGGAAAGGTTGCTAAACTCTCTCCTAGGTTTGTGGGACCTTTTGAAGTTGTGGAAAAGAAAGGGCCAGTGGCCTATCAACTAGCCTTTCCTGATACTTTGAGGTGTATGCATGATGTTTTTCATGTATTTATTTTGAGACATTATGTTAGTGATCCTACAAATGTGATTGACATGAGTTCCTTGCAGGTATCGGATGAGGGTGCACTCACGGTGGAGCCAATCCTCATTTTGGACCATCGCATTCAAAAGATATGGCTTTGAACAATCGATCAGGTCAAGGTCTAGTGGGACAATTATAGTCCACACTCGACTACCTGGGAGGACGCATATGATATGCACCAACAATTTCCATTTTTGTTTGATCGTTAGACATTTATATGTTTCCAGATACTTTGTTTACTGCACATATATACTGTGAAACTTCGGGATGAAGTTTAAAACAAGAGGGGGTGTATGTAACATCTCGCTCTCACGCGGACATGATTTGACTTATTCTTTGAGGACACTTGCGTGAAAGCGATCCAGTTTAGTATATGGTTGTATGTTTCACTTATGGATTCTGATGATAATGCTTATGGATTATGATTTCATGTTATTTGATATCTATGTATAGAGAGGTTATATTGATGGGTTTCTCCTAAGTGTGAAAGACACTTGACATATTGAGGATGTTGATGGAATCGGTGGACATCCTTGGACTCCGGATCGAGTCATGGAGTGGACTGTATATGGTTTGGGTATTTATGTTTATGCATATGTGACATATGATCGAGTATATTATGATGTTTTTTATGGATCATTGACATGTTTCGTTGATGGATGCAGGTTGACGATTGCTTGCTAATCAAACTCACATTAGGAGTAAAGGGGCCATGCATAGAAACTAGAAATTGGGGGAGAGGTGTGGCAACAGCCTTGCCACAGCCTAGTAGCACTCTCACCATGGATCGAATTATAGTTTAACGATTACCTAGTTCGAGATATCCATGATGCCATGAGAGAAGACTCAGACAATCGCTCACGAAGATTCTATGGGGCACGCAATAAGGCAGGTTCTGTATTCCTTAGAGGCCCTTATTCTCTCACAAGGTCTCCTGATGGAGTACAGACTCCAAGGGTTGGACAACTACCAAAATCAGTCAAAGGAGAGTGGCACCCTTGGAGAACATAGTGCATCTTGAAGGGCATGTCGCATATATAAAACATGAATAAAGGCGAGTGGCACCCTTGGAGCACGTAGTTCGTCTTGAAGGGCACGTCGTGATTTTAATAAATGTGAGTCAATGAACCTAGGTGCCTAGAAAACAATAATTTGTTTTGACATGGTCGACTTTAAAATAAATATTAAATGAGTAATTTTTATTAAGTATAAAATTCCCTTAAAATTTGTAAGCCTAGTTGAAAATTAAGCCTAGGTCTAAATAGGGTAAGAATACTAAAAACTAAATAATCAATTAATAAAAGGGGGGTGAAGAAAAATCAAGTTAAGAATTTAAAAGAGAAATATTTTATCTAAAGATTTAATTATTGATTATGTGCAAGACATGCTAAATAGGAACTTAGAAAATAAAGGAAATGAATGTAAAAGGGAATGTGGAAACATGGAAAGGAATCTAGTATAGTCTAACTATAGAGCTTTCCTAAAAAAAACACAACTAAGTTTTAGAAGGGCGTCAATCATTAAAAAGGAAATGGATGGAATAAAGGGACAACAAGGAGCATTTTTAGGGCACTTTTAGGATGGGTGAGGGAAATTGACATTAAATTAAATTAAATAAATGAATTTCTGGTGCAACTAAGGGATCGGGTGACAAGTGTACTGGGGAGAGTATTTCCTAATTAATTTTTAATAAAATGAATTAAACGTGCAAATGGAAAGTGGTCACTAAGAAAAAAATCTATAAAAGTAATGACTGAGACGAGGAATAGATGATGACTGGTATGCATAAAGTTACACTGTCGTAATTTCTTTGACTAATTTTTCCTGTGGAAGTTGGGATACCCAGCTCGAAAAAGAGAGTGGTAGCTTGCCCTTGCGAGGCGAGTTGGGAGCTAGATTTTTCTCTAGTTTTGTGTGCATGGCCCCTTTGTGGCTCGGGGAGATAAGGGGGAAGAAGAGTACCCCTAGTGTTGGTTGGTAGGTACTGGTGAGGTCTCAACGATTAACAAGAGGAGTTGAGGATAAATGAAAGTTTCAGTCGGAAGACCCCAACAACAACCTACCTTGGCATCGACATCCTTATTGGTTACAATATTTGATTAATCAATTCTCTATTTTGATAAAACTTAAACTGTATTTAATTTATTTCGTTCATCTCTTGGGATCATAGATTTTTTCCTTTATATATTTATGTGTATAATTCTCGAAGAAAATTTTATTATGTAATGGAGTTAAGAACCAAATTCTCTCGATCATCATAAACGATTTTAAATTCAATTTATATTTTTGTTGATTAGACTTTGCGATAATTCTAAAGGGGATTCGAATCTAGTCATTTGCAGTTTGTGCTTGTTTTATGGGAATATTTTTAGCGTTTATATACGATGAAATTGATGTATTTACCATTTTGATTTTTCGCCAATTCGTTTTCTTCCCTTGAGAAACCACAGGCTCTAAATTTGTTAATGATTTTGATTGTTGTTCATATCAATTCATTTTATTCTCTAGAAAAACCATAGGCTCTAAATTTGTTAATTATTTTGATTTTTTTTCATGTGATTTCATTTTTTTCTCCCTGGCGAACCCAAGCTCTGAACCTAATGGACTGGGTCTACGTCGTATCAGAAAATTGTTTGCTCGATGAATCCTCACCTCTTCCCACAACTAATTCCCTACTTTTGTACACTAATTTCCTTCAAGGTACTTCTGCATTTTATTATAAGCTCTAGGAGTGTCCCCTTGCCCAACGTTTTGGTTAACTACCCTCTGCAATTTACAAGAGAAATCATTTTTTTTTCATTCAACAAGGTTTGTTGTGTTGTGGCTCTACATGTTTATGTGGATGAGCTCTCATAAAATCAAATTTTAAAAACGTGGCTTTGCCTCTCCAGTAATCTGTATCTTAGCTTGCATTTTTTGCGAACGTTGGGTACATTACCCTTGGCGTTTTTGCTTGCGATAAATTTGGTGTTGCATTTTAACTATGCACAGTTCACCCAGCATTCTTAACTCTGCTTTTACCATGTGGTCCCTATCATTTCATGCCTATTGATGCCCTGCATGTTGGGGGAGGGAACACATGGAATTTTTCCTTGCATACCTCTGTGTTTTTACTTATAAATATTTCGGGTGTTTCATTCCAATAGCTCAAAAGCTTTATTAATCCTCTACGTTTTTACGAGGGATTGATTCTCTGCATTTTCACTAGCTTCTCCCACCATAAATTTCTAAGTTGGATTGATTAGTCTGCATTATTTTTATTCTCTGAGCATCACCCTTTTTCCTCTTCGCATTCTTAATTCACCCAGTGATTTCCTAGCTTTATGCAACAAGTACCCATCAAGGCCTTGCGTTTACTTTTTTTTTCACTCAGTGTTTCGTTCTGATTCCGCCCAAGCTTTTCCCCCTATAGTTTCGCTGCGTTTTGGGGAGGGACGCACATGCAAATATCTTCCCTTCAGTATCCTTACCTTATACTTTGACATGCATTAATGTTGAACCATAAAAATAAGTCACGGGTTGATAATTTTGAACTTCAAAATATTTGATAAACTATTTTTCCTTTGACATCAAATTGCCATGTTCTTTTTCATGCATCAAGTTGAATCTCTAAAAATTATTTTTATGTAGTTTGTTTACTTTGATTTAGATAGTTGAGACTTGTATTTGGTTTAACATAATGTATGCTTATTTTGTTAGTTATATGAGCCTTGGGATTTTTTTTGAGTTTTCCAACTCTTTCAGTTTTATTCATTCATGGATCAAAAATATCTTTACATGGGTTTCAAGAAAGATATGTTTAGCATCTTAATAATGGTCCATAGAAATTTTGTAATTTTCCCAAGGTCATTTTTATGTAGTATTATGTTTTTCATAAATAATATTTCTAGTTTTGAACCCTTAATGAACTTAATTTTTCTCCATTGCGTTAATTGGAATTAATATAATTCGATGTTCCTTTGACATGTTAGCTTCTAAACCATATATTTTAGTGCTTAGGTTTAGAATTATACCTTTTCTGAAACTTTAATATCAGACTAAAAATTAATATTACAACCACAAATTCAAGAGAGAAAAATCTTACTGTATACAAATGATTTGAATCCATTCATGTTACACAAAGTGGACAAGAATCTCACAAGAAAAATTAATCGATTGATCAAAAACATTTGTTGATGTCTGCAATACAATGGAGTCAATAGGTTTAAAAGGACTTGGTCCCTCTATCTCGAGCCTTTGTCTGTTCTTAGACAAAAATCTATATGCATTATACCATTTAAGAAAAATATTTGACTAGTAAATGAATTTGGGTTGTATTGAAGGATTGTTTAGACTTTAGACTTCTTGCGCAAAATGAAAACATGATGTAAAGAACGATTGTTTGACATTGGACCTTTTGTGCTATGAAATTTGTTGATGTGTAATGACTATGTAATGGGTTCTCAAGCGCCATGGAATTAATGTTGATACCGGATGGATTGATTGATTGTTTCATCTACACCATAATTTAATGAATAACTACCTTGCACCATTTATTATGCTGTGATTTAATAATAAAATTACTTGCGCACCTTAATTTAAGTGGGTGTGTGATTGCTTCTTCATTATTCTCTTGCACCTTGATTTTAATGTTAATTAGTCTTGCATCTTGAATTATTGATGTATGACTGATTTAGTGACTATTTTCTCTTGCACTGTTACTTAAGTTGACTTGTGATTATTCTAGAATTGTTACTCTCACGCGCAACGAATATTTAAATATGGATGTATGATTGATGACGATATTGATTATTGTTGCGCTATGATTATTGATGAGTAGGATTGATGGATTGATCTAGTTTATGTTTTGAATTGTTGTGTAGTGGGATGTAGACACCTCCTTGTTCCTTAGAACAGTCGCCACCCTGAGACCTTAAATGGTTAAAATCAATTGGAACCTGGGCTTGAGTGTTGCTTATGTTTCCTAGAGGTCCTAACCTTGCAGGGTAGGTTGGGAGGGTAGTGTCTTATGTCATTCTTATGATTATATTTATGATCCTTAAGTTATCATTATGTTATCTCATGTGATCCTACTGTTATCTGATGATTATATTTATAGATGAGTTGAGAGATTATGATTTGTATTGTTTATGCATCAATACTAATTGTATGACTACAATGATTATGGTTTGCTATTTATTTGTGTTAATGCGTCAATATGTGTGTCACTATTCATGGTTATGATGTGTTAGCTTTGTGTCGCAAATGATTGTTAATGCATTAATATTGTTTCGTTAATGTATTGGATGATGTGTCGATGATGTTTTTATTGATTGTGATGTTTTAAATTTCCTAACGTGAAAAAAAAATATTTACTTGTTGTACCTCACTTTGTTGTTGTAATGGCGGGGTCGTTACAAATACATTACAAGATACCCAATCATCATCATCGTCATCATCATGCCAAGGCAAATAATAAGAACTTTCCAACTTAAAAAACATGTACACCAACTACCCATATGTAGAACTCAATTTACCCATTATGCAACATGGAACGAAATGCACTAGTATTCCAATAACAATAACCCATCATCATCATCATCATCATCATCATCATCATCATCATCATCATCATCATCATNTCATCATCATCATCATCATCATCATCATCATCATCATCATCATCATCATCATCATCATCATCATCATCATCATCCCAAGGCAAAGAATAAGAACTTTCCAACTTAAAAAACATGTACACCAACTACCCTTACCCTTATGTAGAACTAGATTTACCCATTATGCAACATGGAACGAAATGCACTATTATTCCATTAACAATAACCCAGTAATACATTACAAGATACCCAATTGTAAATGGTAAAGTTATTCGTGAGATACATTGACTTCAAATTACTAATTAACAATTTTAGACTTAATTATATATCGACTAAATTCATGATGGGGAGAAGTACTAAAAAGAGGTCACTTATGGCTATGCAATTTTCATGGTTGAATTAAAGGTATAGTTTCACGTATTGGATGCATTAGCATATGGATAACCCAACATTATAATAAGTAATATTTATATGATATATAAAAAATTTAAAATATGTTATTAAAATAATAATAATAATTAATATATAATAAGACACTTTATTGTAAATGGTATTAGTAATTAAGTAATATATGATAAAGATATCTAAATTATAAAAAATAAAAGTAATTCAAACATGATAAAAAACACAATTGTAAATGGTAACTCTGATGAAGTAATAATGATATAAAGGGGTGATAGGAGCGAGAGATGTCATTTATGACCCTGAAAGAATTAGGAATTTACCTATGCTTAGGGTTGGGAATTGCAACAAATAACTAAACCAAGGCATACGCTTTATTCCATGGTTTTCCCATTGTCATTATCTTGATAATAAGAGAATTGGTATTCATCAGATATTCGAGGATTTTTATTAATTCTTTAATTCACAAGGAACCTCTGAAAGACTCTCAGTTAGATTCGATCCTATCTAGAATCACAAAACTTACAAAGAAGCTTGTTAAAATTTATGTTTTCCATGTCTTAAGAGAAAACAATAGCAAGGTAGATAATATGGAAAATGATTCCTCTGGCCTACCTCAAGGAATCTTTAAAAAAATGGGGGTTTGTCTCTTTCCTATATCCCCTAAGATCATCGCTCCAGTCATCATACCTTAGTCATGGTTTTACTATATCATGAGACAAGTTATAAAGGAAGGAAAGGTTCAAGCAAGTGAGAGGGAGATCTAATAATACAACTCATTTGAAGTAGCATGAATTAGATAATGGGAAAATTGTTTAAGCCACAGTCTAAATTTTCTATGAAATGACTCTTCTCTGGCAATTTTTCTAGGAACATTTGTCCGAAATCCAGAAAGAAATTGTTTTTTTTTTTGTTTGTTAGTTTGTCTGTGACATGTGGGACTACCCCGTGGCTAACCGTGACTCAGGGGTATCTAAGCCATCAAAATCACCCGAGGATCGCACCCGGTCTGAGCCACACCAACCCTTAACATGGTTGGATTTTTGTCCCCGCAGGTTTCGAACCAGTGACTTTAACATCACAGAGTGCCTTAACAACACACTCTGTCACCGACTGTCCTACACCTCGGGGACTTTCTATAATTTGAAGGACATGGGGGTGGGATTTGATCCACTTATGTGCGCACAGGTCACGATACCATTTAATATAGTATCTCTGGGTGCAACCACACGTTCAACCACTACCTCAAGGTGCCCCCATGGCTTCAGGTTAGGCCTTCATGAGAATTGACCCCTGCCCAATGGTGAAAAACTCCTCGCTTTCCACCATTGGATCCAACCCCTTTGGGCAATCTAGAAATAAATTGTTAGATCTGCATATTTGAGTGATTAATTCTGTATAATCCCGGTGCCTCAGGGGTTTTTCAACATGTTGAATCCATTTCTGCATTCATAAATGAATTTTAAATAACAAAAAATAGTGATTTTGTGCAGATTTATGTCTTCGAATTTCGGTGAAAGAACAATTTTGTAGAACAGTTAAACAACGCCATTATTTAACGTTATACCATAAAAATTTATTCTATGTTGGAGCATTAGGATTAATCCAATAAAGGTATGGGCTCTTATGAATGTATGGAACATGACGCAGGGAGCATTGGGCTATTTTTCCTTGGTTCATATATAGAGGGAAATCGACATGGCGATGGTGTGGAAAGACCACGCTCATACGCCCTTAGGGTATTAATGTCCTGTGTGTTGGGTGAGTGTTCGAACCTTCTAGTTGTTGCTCTCATGGAGTATCAAATTTATCTTCATTCAATTTATCATTTTTTTTTCATTTGGTGCTGGGTAGATAGGACTTGATTCTTCTAGCCCCTCATGTGGATGGAGGGTTTTGGAAAACCTTTTCTTGGCCCCTCCTTTTGGCTAGACTACGGGTTGGTCCCTTACAAAAAATTTCCACTTGCATTTTGGCCTCTTGTCTGAGTGAGGTTGTTTGGAATTGGTGGGCATGTTTCATCTCAGTCCTTTCCATCTATCATAAGAGTGTTTGTGGTTTTTTTTTTGGAAAGTTGGTTTTCACAAATATTTGTAGGAAACAAAGTTTTATTTTTTGGAGTTGGAACAACATGGACCCTCAAGATCTCAGAAGTATTCACAAGGAGTTGAGAAGACATGAAGAGCTCTATTGACCAAAATTTGGTCATCTATATTTTCCCTCTCTTGGATTCATATAAAAAAATGATATCGAAAGAAGACAATTTTTGAACTATTACATGTTCATTATGTATTCCTTGGTCTCATCCTCACCATGCATTTTGTGGAATCAAAATACGAGTCTTTACGACCAAGATATGCATAATTTTGTCAAGAAGTCCAACAGAGATATTACAAAAAATAAATATGAATAATTTTTCCAAGTGCCATGTTCTCCTCTCCTCTCCTTTCCCTTCACCTCTCTTCATGCTCTCATTCTATACTTAACCATTTTTCCATTTTCCATTTTCCCCTCTCCCCTCCTCTCATTTCCATACTTAATCATTTTCTCTTTTCCACTCAACTCTCCTACCATATATTCCACACTTAGTCATTTTTTCCCTCTTTCATTCCTTATTCTCTTTTCATTACTTAGATTTCACGTAATTCTTTTTTCTATTTTATTTATTTTTCTATATTTTCCATATCCGCATTCACTTAACCCTGCCTATTCTCCATATTATTTAAATAATATTTATCTTATCCTAAGTTTTCTGGGAACATCTTCAAGTGACACATGGAAGACACATGGCAATGAATCATTGGTGACACATGGCATCAAGTGAAATCGTGACATGTGGAAACTAATCAGGTGGTGACATGTGGTAGATCCGATATTGTAACATCTTGCTCTTGTGATCACATGTTATCGACTTATTCTTTGAGGACACTTGCATGAAAGTGATCCGGTTATAGTACATGATTGTATATTTCGCTTATGGATCTTTATGATGATGTTGATGATTATGATTTATGTTGTTTAATATCGATGTATTGATAAATGCTATTGTCGATTTTCCCCTAATTGTGAAGGACACTTGACAGATTGAGGATGTCGATGGCATCAAGGGACCTCCTTCGACTCTGGATTGAGTCAGGGAGTGGATTGTGTTTGTTTGCACATTTCATTTATGCATATGTGACATATGAGCGATTATATTATGATGTTGTTTATGGGTCATTGATAGTTTTTCATTAATGGATGCAAGTTGATGATTTCTTGCTAATCTGACTCACATAAGGAGTAAAGGGGCCATGCACATAGACAAAATATTGAGGGAGAGGTGTGGAAACGTCCCTGTCACGGCCTACTAGCACTCTCGTCGTGGCTCGAATTGTAGGTTAATGATTACCTATTTCGAGAGGTCCACGATGTCATGAGGGAAAACTGAGACAGTCGCTCACGAAGATTTGTAATAGGCACGCAATAATGCATGGTCCTTATTCCCTAGAATCCCGTAGTATCTCACAAGGCTGCCCGAATGGAGTACTGACTCGAAGGGTTGGACAACTACCAAAACCAGTCAAAGGCGAGTGGCACCCTTGGAGCATGGAGTGCGTCTTGAAGGGTGTGTTGTGTAATTAAAAATTTGAATCAGAGGCGAGTGGCACCATTGGAGCACTGAGTGCGTCTTGAAGGGAACGTCGTGGAATTTAAAACTTGAGTCAATGAATCTAGGTGTCCTAGAAAACTTTGAGCGAATATTCAACCTTGTAAAATATTGACCACTCCTGGATTAATTAATTGACTAATTAATTAATTAAAGAATGAAATTAGTAATTGTAACCCCAAATGAAGCCTAAGACTATTCAATTTAAGCCTAAGTCTAATTTTGGTGAGAATACTAAAACCAAATTATAAATTAAATAAAATAGGAAAGAGGTAAATAGATACAAGAAATTAAGAAACACAAATTTAACCTAAAGATTGAGTTAATACACTTATGTGCAAGAAAATACCAAATTAAAATGTAATATAAGAAAGTATTAAAGCATGAAAGAATAAGTGCACGCATATAAGGGAATCTAGAGTCTAACTACCACTAGTTTAACTAGGAGAAGACGTTTATTTTAACTCAACTCAGACATAGTAAGGCGTCAGTCATAAATGGGAAATAAGGGGAATAAAGAGACAATTAGGAGTGATTTAAGGAGAGCTTTTAGGAAGGGTGAGGGAAATTGACTTGTAATAAAAATAAATTATGGAATTTTCTTATGCAACTTATGGAGAGGGTGAAAGTGTATGGGGGAAATAATTCTTAAATTAATTATTTAAAAAGTGAATTAAATGTGCAAGTGAGTGTGTCATAAATGAAACTCCTATAAAGAAAATGAAAGAGAGTGGGGGAAAGAAACACAGAGGTTATGGGAAAAGTTATGTTGCAGAAAGTTTGACTGGTTTTACTTGTGAGAATTGGGATACCCAGCTTGAGAGAGAGAGTGGTGGCTCTACCTTGGGAGGCAAGATGGGAGCTAGAGGATTTCTAGTTGTGTGTGTGTGTGGCCCCTCTACGGCTCGGGGGATAAGGGGGAAGAAGAGTACTCCTAGTGTTGGCTGGGAGGTACTAGTGACGTCTCTACGGTTAGAAAGCGAGAGGTGGGGAGGAGCATTGTCATGGAAGAACGTCTTCGAATTCCATCTCACCGAATACAGTATTTTTATTTTGACATTGTATTTCTAAAAAGATTTAGTTTGTAAATGAGTTTTAGCAATTGTCGCAACTATGTGTAATCATAATATCGATTGATAAGTTCCTTGATGTTTTTTTAAGAAAATAAATTATGGAGATTAAGGCCAACTCAAACTCTCACTAAGTGTTGGAGTTCTTATTAGCTGCCCTTCATTGCTAAATCCCCTTATTTACTCATTGTGATGTTGAAGAATACAATTCTATTCTGCCATTCGGTTAAATTATGATGATTAAATCTCTGTGTCATATTTAAGGTTGATCGAAGAATTTCAGAATGCATTGTAATCCTTGGCTTTCTATTGTAACAATCCTTCACCCAGATATGCTACCAACTCGGGTTCAGGCATACTAATGCATCAACCACCGAGCAATCACAAGTGTTGAATCCAAGACACCTTTGCGAGTTCCTGTCGATCCTTATCTTCCCACAATCCGGACGTTAATTCCTTGAAGAGAAAAATGTTTATTTCGGTATCTAATGAATTATGGCCTATTATTGTCACTCTAGTTCTCACAATTTAAAGACCATTTTTAGTACAATTACCTCCTAGTCTCATGTGTATCCTTCATTGTTTGAACAATTTGATTCCATCGCATTCCCAAACCATCCATGGCGTTTGTGGGTTGAGTCCATCAGTTTCCTTTTGTTTTGGTGATGAGTAAACTCCTTTTTGCAATTGGAACCTTATTGTATTGAGTATCAGTTTGGTGACATAATCTTCTTGTCATATCATTCTCTTATCGCACGTTTGAATCCTTCAGATTAACCACCGAAACTTCTTATCTACGATCCATCATTTTAAACTCTAAATCTCGTTCTGTAATATTTTAGGGAGGTGTGGCTTATGATACCGAATAATGATATTACCTTGATGACAGACCTTCCATCGTTCTTTCACCAGGTAATCAATCCCATGTGTTTCCTTATTGAACGTTTTCTCCTTTTTAAGACTTCCCAGAGAATCCAATAACTTGATGCATGTTGGGCCCTTCTTAAGGCAAACTGAACCTGATATTAGGTGTCACCCCACAGAGAGAGTAATTTCCCAAAAATTTCTCTCCCTGGTGCTTCTCAGGTTTTCTTATTGGCAGTAGCATTACCTCTGGTAGGGAGTAGAGATTTTTGAGTGCACTCTGGATGGTCTTTACCTGGTTCATTGCCTCCCAAAATCCTCGACACACGTCATTTGTCCCCTCGGATGTCCAGCCTCATTCTTTTCTTATTTTTCTCTTCTCCATATTCTCTGGAGGGGAGGGTTTGGAATCAATTGTGTGTCTCGAACAGAGCAGGTTGTGAGAGAAGAATGTGTAAATTTCAATGGAAGAAGATGGTTGAGAGAGATATCAATGGGTCTGGAAAGGGGTGTAAATTGTAGAAAGATGTAAGTATTCCAGCCAAGAAGAGAGATATTTAGATGCATTTCCATCTTGAGATGAGATATTCATGACTAGGTCTAGTTATGGCATCGTTGAAAAAGAAATTGATGCATTTGTCTTTCTCTTGTGGTTCTTTACCTTCTTGATTTTGGACTTGTCGATGAAGAGATAACCCTGAAATCCAAACTTCACTAAACATTTAAAAGAACCAGAATGAAGGAAACATTAAGGATAAGGTAAGATAAAATCATAAGTGATTTATTTGGTTTTTGAAACGAGAGAATGTCACTTATTCAATAATAATTGTAAAATGATAGTTTTAAATAATTTTAAGGATATTCTAAAAATTAAAAAAATAAGACAAATTTTAAAGATGCCTTGTCTCATTTTTCCTTTAATTTTTATATATTAATAGTATTATCAAGATTTATTACTAAAATTGTCGAGATTCATTTTATGAATATTTCAAGTCATCATTGTTCATGTTTTCTATTTATAAGATAAAACCAAGCAATGTAATATAAAGGAGATTGCCTTTTTATTAAAATATATGATGTGTATTATTTTTCCCATTTTGACAATTATATATGATACCTCATTTAGGAAGGGATAAAGGATAGATTGTTGGGTGGGATGCTATAAGATAGGTTATTGTGTTTTTTTTAGGAAATGTAATAGGAAACTATTGGTTTGTTTTCATCAATTTTATGGCGAGGTCGATGTATGAAAATTGTAGTTGGACTAGTGTTGGAATGTTTGATAGGTGATATTGCATCAATCGAATTGATATGTGTAATTATAGTCAAACTGATGTTGGAATTTATTGTAGGTGGTGATCACGTTCCTTAACTGATGTATGTTTTTAATAGAATTTCTCATGCCGTGAAATTAATAGGACGTATGGGGGGTTTTGTGATTTTGTTACCCTTGCACCATGAAAGTAAAATCTATGATTACCTTTGTGTCATGGATTATGCTGATGATTAAGTAATCAGATTACTCACGCACATTGAAATAATGTTGATGTATGATTTCCTAAGTGATTATATTATTGCACGCATTTAATAATGTTTATGTATGTTTAATTAAGTGATTAGAATACTTTTGCACCATGAATAATTGATTATTAATATTGATTGATTGATGTAGTTGTTGTCATCTTGGTCGGATTAGCGGGATTTAGACACCTTGTTCCTCAGAACAATCGCCAGCCTCGAGACCTTAAATGATCAAAATAAATCGAATGAATCTTGGGCTTGAGCATTGATTATGTTTCCTAGAGGTCCTAACCATGCAAGATAGGTTGGGCAGGTAGTTATTTTAATGTTTAGTGACATGGTGGATCTTTATGTATATTTGTTCTGGTGAATGTGATGTACATAATTGCGTCGCTTTATGTGTGTGTGTGTGTGTGCATTGATTATGCGTCACCAACATTTATGTTAATGCGTTGGATTGTGTCATTATTGATTTCCATGAGGTATCACTTGTAATGATTTTTATTATGATGTCATGTGGATTATGTGTTGATTGAGTCGGTGTTATGTGTTGATTATGTTCCTTTTTAATTGTGTCAATGCATGGATTATGTGTCATTTTAGTTATGATGATGTATCACTTGTGGTGTCGTTTATTATGTTGTAACATATTGAATTCAAAAAAAAAAATATTTACCTATTATACATCACTTTTCGTTGTCGTAAAGAAGGGGCCATTACATATGGTATCAGAGCAGGTGCAACCTTGGGACTTGGGAATCATCATGCCTTCCACTGTATTAAACACTTGATTATTAACATATCCCTCATTAAAATTGAGATTGTTTGTGCTAGTAATCCTGGATAGAGGACGTCGTGGAGGTAGATGATGTGGTTCTAGGGGAAGAAATGTGATGCCTCTAGTGGCATCCACGCCTGAGGGGTCTAACCCCCAAGGAGAAGAACAAGTCATTGGACATGAGTAGATTTCTAGGGGAGATGTGGTTGGTCTAATGAGGTCCTTCCAGAGGATGTCAGAGGCCTTGATTAACTGACTAAATAGAGATGAGGCCAGGTGAATCTACCTAATGAGGGTTCACAATGCGCTCCAGCTGACAGTGGTAGCATTACAGAGAACTCGGGAAGGTTAATTTTCCCGAGTTCATGGGTGCCACGGACGGTTCAATCATCGAGGCATGGTTGGATAACATGGTGATGTGCTTCACACCTCACGATTACACCTTCAACAGGAAGCTCTGCATGGTGGTATTTCAACTGAACGGAAGCGCTCTTCTAGTGTGGAAGATGCTCCTACCTCAACTGAACATGGTCGTCGAGGATGTGTCATGAGAATTGTTCGAGGAACAGTTCTGGGAGAGGTATTTACCATAGGAATTCATCGAGCACCAACTCAATGAGTTCAATTCCTTACGACAGGGTGGTCATATAGTGCCTGAGTCTGAGGCTTGAATCATGGAGTTGGTTGGTATGCTCCACATATGTACACCGAGAAGATAAAGGTCAACAAGTTCGTGTTTGGCCTTAACTTCTGCATTCGTGTGAAAGTGAGGATCCTAATGCCTTAGACATTGCACGAGGCAATCCAGAGGGCCCTCATAGTTGAGGAAGAGCTGCCAACAGGGGACAGGGCACGACTCCTGCAAGACCGACTGGACATATGACGTCAGGTGCATAGTAGCATCAGACACTAGCCCGACATACATAAAGGTATCATGATACTTCGAGAGGATCCACGTTAATGACACCATGATGACCAACTCCTTAGCAGGGGACTCCCTACGAAGGACCACCACATCAATAGCAGTGTCATCCACAACAGTAGCTGTTTAGGAATGTTTATCAAAACAGACCAGGATGTCGGGTTGGTAGGCCAGTAGCCTCTGCTTCGGGGACCAGGAGTACTGGACTAAAGACCAGGTGTCGGACATTTGGAGAGCCATTTTACCAGCGAGATTGTCCGGTTGAGAAGGCCAGAGAGGCAAGGTCAACAAAACACAGTACAGTTGGAGATTTGGGTAAGGCCCACAAGATTCATGTCACGGTGAATAACCGCCAGGATGAGCACCAGTCCACTATGCTTGAAATGTCAGGTACCATCGCTGACCAAAATTTTAGTATGTTGATAGATCTCGGTGCTACAGAGAGATTTATTTCTAGTACAGTGCTGAAAGGAGTTAAGTTAATGGAAATTGACAAGACAATTTTAGATACGTCGATATGGCTTCGAGTGCCAAACAAAAGGTTGGAGGAAAAGTTACAGACTGTCGCGTTAACTTGGGAGATTTTGTAACGAAGGCCAACCTTTATGTCACGATCTTAGGATCTTATGACATTGTGATCGGTATAGGTTGGTTGGAATCGCATGATGTGATACTCAACTGTAAGACGAAACAATTGAGTTTTACCATTGATGAGGGACGGAGAAGAGTGATCGTGGGAAGAGACCAAGGAGTGTCCTTGAGGTTCATTTCTTCCCTACAACTACATAAGATCTTGTGAAAAGGATGCAAGCTATATGAAATCTTAGCGCTAGATGAAAAAGGTGAGGCGAAAGGATTAGAAAACCTTCCGGTAGTATGATAGTTTGCTGACGTGTTTCCAGAAGAGTTACCAGGTTTGTTGCCCAAAAGAGAATTGGAGTCTACAATCGATTTGAAACCTGGAACTGAACCACTAGACAAAAATCCTTATCAGATGTCAATACCTAAGTTATAGGAGTTGAAAATGCAACTGAAGGAGTTGTTGGACCTAGGAATTATACATCCAAGTGTGTCACTTTGGGGTGCACCTATTATTTTCATAAGAAATAAGGATGGGTCGTGGAGACTCTGTATTGACTACCGTCAATTGAACAGGGCAATGATCAAGAACCAATATATGTTGCTAAGAATAGACGATTTGTTTGATCAAATGAAGGGAGAGATGGTGTTTTCAAAGGTCGAATGGAGATCAGGTTATCATTAGTTACGAATTAAAGAGGAAGATATTCCTAATACCGCATGCAAGACGAGGTTCAAACACTATGAGTTTACCATTTTTTCATTAGGATAGAAAAACGTCTCGGGGTTATTCAGGAGTTTGAAGAATGAGGTGTTTCACAAATACTTGGACAAGTTTGTTCAAGTATTCATTGACGACATATTGATATATTCTCGGACGGTGGAGGAACATGATGAACATTTGCGCATAGTATTACAGTGTTTACGGGAAACTGTCGACATGCTCTTGAGGATTCATTGCTTACGACATGTTATAGCTGGCGAGGGCATCGCTGTGGATGCGACGAAGGTAGAAGATATTATGGAATGTCCTACACCAACAAATGTACCGGGAGTACGCATATTTTTTGGTCTAGTAGGATATTACCGACGGTTCGTCGAAGGTTTTTCGAAGATAGAAAATCCAATCACGGAATTGCAGAAGAAAACAAGAAGTTTGTATGGACCAAGAAGTGCAGGGAATCATTTCAAAGGCTCAAGGGCTTGTTGACAACAACATCAATGCTGAAAGTCCCTGACATGGACAGCGTTTTCTGGGTATGCACAGATGCATCCAAAGAAGGTTTAGGTAGAGTATTGATGCAAGACGGTCGAGTGATCGACCACATCTCAAAGAAATTAAAAAATCATGAGGAGAACTACATAACACATGATTTGGAGTTATTATCCATTATGTATGCCTGGAGAGTGTGGAGACACTATCTGATTGGACGAAAATTTGAACGAAAGAAAAAAATAGATCACTATGGAATGCAACACTTTTCACGCAGAATGACTTGAACGTGTGGAAAGGGCGTTGGTTAGAATTACTTAGCAAATACGATTTGAGATTAAGTACATTGACGAAATGGTGAACATAGTGGAAAATGCATTGATTCGGAGACCACACATATTCTTGGTGATACCTCTTTAGACGAATCTTTGAGAATGGATTCTAACTATATAGTTTGATGATGACTGGTATAAAGAGGTTAGGGAAAATATCGGACAAGAAACCATGATGGTACCAAGGTTTGAAGGTTATACTTTGAATAAGGACAGATTGTTGAGGTATAATGATTGGGTTTACATATGGCCTAACGACGAATTGAGAACTTTTTAACTTAAGTGAATCTCATAGAGCAGTATGCATGACTCATCCAGGAGTCACGAAGATGAGGGCAGACCTTATGCCCTTATTCTTCTGGAGGGGATGAAGGCGAACATAGTTATCTACATGGCGAGGTGTTTATAATTTAAACAAGTGAAGGTTGAGCATAGACATCCAACGGGATTACTACAACCACACGCCATTCCAGAATCGAAATAGGAGGTCATTTCTTTGGACTTCATTGTTGGATTATCGCTGATAGCCAGGAGGCACGACTCGATTTTCATGGTAGTTGACACTCTGACAAAGAGTGCACATTTTATTCATGTGCATACGATGTATCAGGGTCCAGATATGGCTAGATTTTTTATCAGCAAGATTGTGAGGTTGCATGGCATGCCAAAAAGGATCATATCCGATAGAGGATGGTGTGTTTACAGGACGTTTTTGGACCAGTTTCTAAGAGGCCTTGGGGAAACCATTGAACTTTAGTACAACATATCACCCTAAGACATAAGGGTTGATAGAAAGAAAAAACCAAATTTTGGAAGATTTGTTGTGTATGTATGTGTTGGACCAACATAAACGTTTGGAGGAGTTCTTTCCACTGGTAGAGTTTGCGTACAACAACAACTATCAAGGTATCGTTAAGATTGCACTGTTTGATTTTATCTATGGGCGACTGTGTGAGACGCCATTGATTTGGGATCGACTTGGGGATAGGGCCCTAGTGGGACCAAAAACAATCCAAGAAATGGAAGAACAATTGCAAATGATAAGACAAAGGTTTAAAGACACGCAAGATCGTCAGAATAGTTATGTTGATGCGCATCATGTTGACCACAACTATGAAGTTGGAAACCAAGTTTTATTGTGGGGGAAACCACACAAGAGTTAGATTAAGTTCGGAATGGGTGCTAAACTCTCTCCTAGGTTGTGGGGCCTTTCGAAGTTGTGAAAAGGAAAGGACATGTGGCCTATCAACTAGTCGTGCCTCATCCTTTGAGGTGTTTGTACGTTGTTTTTCTTGTATATGTTTTGCGACATTACATTAGTGATCCTACACATGAGATTGGAATGATTTCCTTGCGATGTCGGACAAGGGTGCACTCAGAATAGAGTCAATCCTCATTATGGACCATTGCATTCGATGGATACGACGTCGAACAATCGATCGGGTCAAGATCCAGTGGGACAATTGTAGTCCACACTCGACCACCTGGGAGGATGCATATGATATGTTCCAACAGTTTCCATATTTATTTGATAGTTTATACATATAGATCTTGTCAGATGTTTTATTTACTGCATTTTATATAATGTACAACTTCAGGACGAAGTTTAAAACAAGAGGGGGTGTATGTAACATCCCTCTCTTGCGAGCACATGTTATCGAGTTATTCTTTGAGGACACTTGCATGCAAGTGATCCGATTATAGTACATGATTGTATATTTCACTTATGGATCTTTATGATGATGTTGATGATTATGATTTATGTTGTTTAATATCGATGTATTGACAGATGTTATTGACGAGTTTCCCTTGAGTGTGTAGGAAACTTGATAGATTGAGGATGTCGATGGCATTAAGGGACCTCCTTGGACTCCGGATTGAGTTAGGGAGTGGATTGTATTGGTTTGAGTATTTCATTTATGCATATGTGACATATGAGCGATTATATGATGATGTTGTTTATGGATCATTAACAATGTTTCGTTGATGGATGAAGGCTGACAATTTCTTGCTAATTTGACTCACATAAGGAGTAAAGGGGCCATGCACATAGACCATATGTTGAGGGAGAGGTGTGGCAGCATCCATGTCACAACCTACTAGCACTCCCACCGTGGCTCGAATTGTAGGTTAATGATTACATAGTTAGAGAGGTCCACAATGCCATGAGGGAAGACTGAGAAAGTCTCTCATGAATATTTCTAAGGGGCGTGCAATAAGGTAGATTCCTTGTTCCTTAGAAGCCCTTAGTCTCTCACAAGGCCGCTCGAATGGAGTATTGACTCCAAGGGTTGGAAAACTACCAAAACCAGTCAAAGACGAGTGGCACCCTTGGAGCATAGAGTGTGTCTTGAAGGGTATGTCGCGCAATGAAAAAATTGAATCAGGGGCGAGTGGCACCCTTAGAGCACATAGTGCGTCTTGAAGGGCATGTCGTGGAATTTAAAACTTGAGTCAATGAATCTAGGTGGCCTAGAAAACTTTGAGTGAATATTCAACCTTGTAAAATCTTGAGCACTGCTGGATTAATTAATTGATTAATTAATTAATTAAAGAATGAACTTAGTAATTGTAACCCCAAATGAAGCCTAAGCCTATTCAATTTAAGCCTAAGTCTAAGTTTGGTGAGAATGATAAAACCAAATTATAAATTAAATAAAAAAGGAAAGAGGTAAAAAAGTATAATAAATTAACAAATATGAATTTAACCTAAAGATTGAGTTAATACACTTATGTGCAAGCAAATAACAAGTTAAAATGTAAGATAAGAAAGGATTAAATCATGAAAGAATAAGTGCATGCATATAAGGGAATCTAGAGTCTAACTACCACTAGTTTAACTAGGAAGAGACTCATATTTTAACTCAACTCAGATTTAGTAAGGCGTCAGTCATAAATGGGAAATAAGGGGAATAAAGAGACAACTAGGAGTTATTTTAGGAAGGGTGAGGGAAATTGACTTGTAATTAAAATAAATTATGGAATTTTCTTGTGCAACTTATGGAGAGGGTGACAAGTGTATGGGGGAAATAATTCTTAAATTAAATATTTAAAAAGTGAAATAAAATGTGCAAGTGAGTATGTCATAAAGGAAACTCCTATAAAGAAAATGAAAGAGAAGGGAAAAAAAACCACAGAGTTTATGGGAAAAGTTATGCTGCAGAAATTTTGACTGGTTTTACTTGTGAGAGTTGGAATACCCAGCTTGAGAGAGAGAGTGGTTGTTAAGAACCCAATATTAATATAGCATAGAAAAACCTCAGAAAAAGTACTCAACGCCTTGAAAAAGAGATAATTTCAGATAATAAGCCTCTTCGAGGGGGCAACCTCCTTTTACCCCACTTAAATGTTCAAGTACAAGATGATTTAAAATGAAA
>SNQJ01S0030305.1:43000-70498 GCA_010110895.2 Picea sitchensis | reverse complement strand
GTCCTTGCTGACGTGGTTTGTCATTGACATCACTCAAGAGGACATGGACCTTGATACGTGTCTTCCTCCTTGAATTCGGAGCTTCGGCTTTCGAGCTTTTGAACACCTCTCGTCGTTGATTCTCCGAATCACAAATCCCCGATTCCGGAGTTTGTTAATCTTGTGCCACGTGCTCGCCTTCTAACCGACGGCTAGGATACATTCGATATTTCAGATTTCGTGAGTTCGGGACCCTTGAATCCTCGACACTCCAAATCCTTCGATTCTTGATTTCCCGATATTCCATTTTCCAATATCCGATTTTCTGATATCCTCTTACGTTGGATCGACGGTCCACGACCTTCCATGATCCAATGGTCCAGATCATATTGTGATTTCGCGTTTCGCGAGTTCATGCAACACTATCTTTGACTTTCCTGATCTGCAAGTTAGCGAAATTCCAATCACTTGCCACGTGTCCTCTTGATCCAATGGATCAGATCATTTCACTGCTTTGGACTGTTAACTAACTACTGGGCTTATCCTCCTTGTAGCTCCACTAGATCCAATGACTGACGGGTATTCTTGAAGTAGATCAATGGTCACGATCTTTCAATGGTCCTCAAGCCCACAGTCACACAAATGACTGATGTGCATTGTATCATATGATCAACATGGTCAAACTCTTGATCGGATGGCTACTGAGCTTCTCACATTTTTTTTGCACTGATCAACTGTTCAGTATTTTCACTGATCCCAATGACATCTCTATAGTTTGTTCTTCCTCCAAATCTTTTGATCAACGAATCATTGTTGATCCTATCATGATCAACTATAGACACGAAATAATTTTGTACTTCTGATCTTTGATCTTCATACAGTTCACTTATGTTGTTCGCTCCTCCTCGTGATCTTGCATTGTCTATCTCTCCACACAGTTTGACATCTTTTGTTGACTGATATACCTATAGATAGTTTTGATCTTTCGACTACCCGTTCACTCTTCCTCCTAATCTTGCGTTATCGATCTCTGCATTTGGTATCTTCTTGCTAATTGATATACTATTGACATCAATGAAAATGTCATCTGTCATTTAACAACAGATCATCACTTCAACTGTTGACATCAATGACAATCTCATCTGATGTACTTCATCATTACAGATCATCACTTCGACTATTGACATCAATGACAATGTTTACAACACATGGATTATGTTAATGATTAAGTAATCAGATTACTCGCGTGCATTAAAATAATGTTGATATATGATTTCCTAAGTGATTATATTATTGTGCGCATTGAATAATGTTGATGTATGTTTAATTAAGTGATTAGAATACTATTGCACCATGAATAATTTATGATTAAGATTGATTGATTGATCTAGTTGTTGTCGGCTTGGTCAGATTAGCGGGATTTAGACACCTCCTTGTTCCTCAGAACAGTCACCATCCCTGAGACCTTAAATGGTCAAAATCAATCGGATGAATCATGTGCTTGAGCGTTGCTTATGTGTCCTGGAGTTCCTAACTATGCAGGATAGGTTGGGTGGGTAGTTATTTTAATGTTCAATGACATGGTGGATCTTTATGTATATTTTTTCTAGTGAATGTGATGTACATAATTATGTTGATTTATGTGTGTGTGTGTGTGTGTGTGTGTGTGTGTGTGTGTGTGCGCGCGCGCGCGCGCGCGCATTGATTATGCATCGCTAACATTTATGTTAATGCGTTGGCTTGTGTCGTTATTGATTTTCATGAGGTATCGCTTGTAATGTTTTTAATTATGATGTCGTGTGGATTATGTGTTGATTGAGTCATTGTTATGTGCCTTTTTAATTGTGTTAATTCATGGCTTATGTGTTGTTTTAGTTATGATGATGTATCACCTGTGGTGTTGTTTATTATGTTGTAATGAATTGAATATTCCAAAAAAAAAAAATTACCTATTATACATCGCTTTTCGTTGTCGTAACGGAGGGATCGTTACAGATATCCAATCACAATGTGA
This sequence comes from Picea sitchensis, assembly GCA_010110895.2. Lineage (NCBI taxonomy): Eukaryota > Viridiplantae > Streptophyta > Pinopsida > Pinales > Pinaceae > Picea > Picea sitchensis. The sequence goes on along the minus strand of SNQJ01S0030305.1, from coordinate 68,505 downwards.
CATGTGGCAATGATGTGGATGTTGATTCAAAGTTCATTGGGCACTAGGAGGATTATGATTGGGCAGTCAAAATTTTAATTATTCATTAATTTTCTAAGGGGTGGAGCTACAAGTCTCCATATTCCTTTGATTCTTACTAAGTGTATAGTACATTTTTCAATATATACACTAAAGACACTCAAAATCTCATGCATGTTGGATAAGAATTATAAGGAAGAGTCTAAATTTAACAAAGGAGGTCGAAATTCAATCCAACGGCCCACATTTTCCCATCAAACATGATCGAAGGTGGCTGAGCCACGATCTTGCAGAGGCCATAACTTGATCTCTGGGCGACGGAATTGTGCAAACTTTACACTGTTGGAAATTTATTTTGATGAAGAAGATGATGGGATAGGTATTGAGAGCTGAAAATTGTAAAATTTTCTAAAAAATTAAAATATCAGTCAACAATATTTTCATACCTTGCTGATAAATCTACTCGACACCTTGACTTCATGAGGTCATATCTTGAGATTTGGGAGTCAGATTTGGACAAAATTTATATCGTTGGAAAGATAAGACAATGAATATCACATATAAATTGGTTTACATGGCTAAAAATATGATTATCACTTCCAAAAAATTAAAACACAATCCTCCTCTTTTAAAGGGAAATTAATTAAATTTTGAAAATAAAAGTTTATTTAAAAAATTATATTAAAAAGGAAAGGGACCCATTTGAAAGATGTGAATGTTAATGATATAAAATCATTTTAAACACCTAAATGAGGCATTAATTAAATTGAATTCTTCAAGAATAAAATTGTATAATAAATTTAAGAAGGAAAAAACCTAACTACTCTAGTAGTTAGAAGAACCGGTTTTAAAAGAGAAGAAAGACATCATCAAGGGTTCCATAATCAGAATTATCAGAGGGGTAGGGGAAGAAGATACCAAAAAAAAAAAAAGGTACAACCGTGAATATACAACCAAGATTATGATCAATAAAGAGAGATCTCCATCTTCTTCTTCTACACCATTTCTCATAGCTTTATGCTTGAATCTCTGAATTGGGCACAAGGTTGAGTTCTTGAGTGATCTTATTTTATTCTTCAAAAGAATTTTTCTTATATGATCATGGAGTATTTAGAGCCATATACATAATTGTCAAATATTGTGTACTGAAGAACATTTATCATGAGTAAAACTCCACAAAGATTTATTTTGGGGTTGATTTTGATTGTATCTTGTAACTTTGAGTCTTAAGTATTAGATATTTGAAATTGATCCATCAAAATCTTTTTGATATTTATAGTAATACTCTTTTAAAATTCGTTGAGATGATCAAATTATTCTCTCCTATTTCTCGTGAAGAAGATATGGATGCATTTATATGTGATTAAGAATATTGTGCATGTGATGCTAATCACAACGAAATTCTCATGCTGTTGCCCTCCTTCAATCTTTTCTATTGTTAGAAGACTTCTTGTTGCAAATAAATATCAGATCAGGTTATTGAAGAACCATTTTTATTGGATAAATTTGAGCAATAAAAATCTAGGGTTTGTTTCCTAAGCATTCTCCCAATCCAAGTTATTCGAGATATATATTTTAGCCAAAGAGGAGTACCACCTCTCTAAAAACGCAGGGGGGTTCATATCCTTGTGAGGTTGTCATTTTGGTCTTGACAGATTCAAATGTCAAAAACACCTTACAAATAAATCAAATCTCCTTAGATCTCTTTATAAAATTATTCACAATTTGGAAAGGCAATGACAAGAGAAATATGACAAGATAATGATCATTCTAGGAGAAAATATTAGAAATTGAAAAAAAAAATATAATATAAAGAACTCTTTTCAATATGAAAGAGAATATTATATCTCAGATTCCACGACTTAGTAGACTACAGTTCATACGAAGGAAAAAACAAAGGAATAAGATTATGGACAACAACTCAAGGACCCAAAGGAAATGGACCAACCTTCCACCCCCCCAGAGGAAAATCTACAACAAAAAATCTCTTAAATGTTCTACAAATCCATATGTATTTTGAATGTCTTTTATAGACTGTATACATGTCATGTTATTATCTATGTAGCTACAACAAGACTGGGAATGAAAGTGTTAGAGGATAAGGGGAAAATCTAATGATGTCGTTGAAAAAAAAAATTGAAATAGAAAGCATGTGTTATTCGTAATATTTTGTCATTTTTGACCACCTTTTAATACAAATGTTCTCTATCTTGGTTTAAAAAAATAATAATAATGATACTAATTAATTTTTAGTTGTTGTTTAGTGGTTGAGATGAAACCATACAAATAGTTCATATTCAAATCTTGATGGGTGTAGAGTTCTTGTGTGTGAATAAATTTCACATCTTGTTCAAATATTTTGTTTAAAATTGAATAAACACCTGCAACTACCATACATAACTATATTAAACACAATAAACAATGTTTTGATACATTTAATTAACTAGCATACTTATTCAAATAGGAGAAAAGAAACGTGAATGAAAATACAAATACACAAAACAAGAGAAGAAAGAACTTGTGTTTTTTACCCTTCTATATACTAAATAAATTTAAGATGAGGATGGATGTATTTCAATATTTTTCTTACAAATTCATTCCTTTGAAATTACTAATATATGATTATGTTTTCCGCTAATATAGTAAACATTATTATGTTTAGTTACTACATACCTTAAGGGAAGGGAGCTTGAAGAAATACGGTATAAAGCTATAAACACCATGAAACACTAAGCTATAAATTGTTATGCCTATATTTAATTCAATTCAAAGAGAAACACCAAAGCACATTTTTAAATGATAAATATTTTATGCATTGTAAAAAAAACTTGATGTCAAACCCATTTCATTTAATTTTCTTTCGACACTGCATAAAATATATATTTAAATATGTGTAGGCATGAAAATGTTGAAGATAACTATATATGTATAATTTTAAGTGATGTTATCTGCAACATTTTCATGCTTACACATCTTTAAATATTTTGAAAGATCTCAAACCCATTTTATTTAATTTTCCTTTAGGATGCACATTACCTATCCTAAGTTTTTATGGTTAAATCAAAGTTATGGACAATAATTGATTAAGGTATCACTGTCACCTCAAATGTTTTATTTACAAATTGTGTTCTAATCCCATCACTATGTACACCAACTCTCTCTTAAACAAAGATTTGTTATTTCCAAATTGGGTTCCAATCCCATCACTATGTAGACCAGCTCTTAAACACATTTGTACATATATATTTTGGAAAAAAAAACTACTATTTCAAACCATAAACCCATATCGGAAACAACTTATTTCATTCAAACAATTTTAAGCATCTCATCCATAACTTATTTCATTCAAACAATTTTAAGCATCTCATCCATTAGTCTAGTCTATTCTTTCATTTGAGTTCAATTGATTAGAACTTGAAAGTTACTTTCAAAAGGTTTGTTTTCCAATAATCTGTTTTAACATAAAAATGGTGGGTCACAATGTAGATGCTCTTTTTGTCTCGTTATTTATAAGGTCAAGTCAATTCTCTTTCTCAGGCTAACAAGACTATCCAAGCTTAAAATAATGTTCAAGCTTATGTTGCTGATTTAGATTATGAGATGAATGGTAGTGGACATGATGCTTCAATTAACCTCCATGCAAGAAAATGTGTTCTTTCATATGTAAGTGAAGCCAAATATTTCTGTAATAAGTTACAGGTGATTATCTAATAAATATTTTGTTGATAAAAAAGTTTAAATGTGTTGTTTTAGTTGAGTTACAAAAAATGTGTGATGTATTAAATGAATATCTTCTTATATTGTGATTGGCATAGGTTTAGTGTACAAAATGGTTATCATGATTCTTGTAAGGATGCCACATTATTCAGGGGTGGTCGGTGCAGGAGGGAGTCTTTACGATCGTATAGAAAACAAGATCGTTTATTACGTGAGGGCTAGGGAAAGTATCGAACAATCTAGCTAAAGCTTATTCATTGTGGTGAGGAATTTCCATTGCAAAAGATCAAGGAATAAAAAATATGATAGTATTTTCTAACCCGATGTTGGTTATCAAAACAATAGTCGGTCTAGTAAGACCAAGAGGGATCAAATTTCATTCTTCCTCTATTTGAACAAATCTCTTTATATCACATAATGAGGGAAATTAATGAAGAAGTGCATCACTAGGAAAAGGTAGCAACCAACCTAGACACAAGTGTCTTGGATAAAAATGGGATTGTAAGCTATAGCTTAGTCCCATGATTAATATAGTAGTGGTTATTTATTGGCACCCAAACCAATATGCAAGGATCATCAAGTAACAATTGGAGGCAACTTGGAAAGGATAGCAGGCAGAGGCCATCCTCTCAACATCAAATGGCTCAGTAGATTTTTCCCGTGGTAATTCAATGCATAGGCTCAATCTTTAGCAAAGAATGTGGGAACATATTGATTCAAAGAGATGTTGTGGGAAACATTCTAGGCTATTTTCCTTGGGTTTTAATGGATTTGGAAACTAGAACAAAAATTAGTGTTGCACAAGAGGAGCATTGGGTGTATTGGAATGGTTACAGTGAATATTGTGGCAAGCTAATTTTGGTTCAAAATTATCTTAGGGTTGTGGTTTTAGGTTGCGTTAGTCCTCCAATGTGGGCAATATACTATGTTGCGGTCAGGCATGTCATGGTCTCTCATATTTTCTTTTTTAAGTTTACTTCCTTTAGTGTCTTTGAAATTATAGTCTAGAATAGTTAGCGTAGAACAAATTTGTATTTTCCTTTCTTGTGGTGGTTTGGGAATTGGTTTTATAGTTTGGGGATTTTCATTTTGAATGTCTCGTCACTCATCTCTTCTAGCCCACTCAATCTATTTATTGGCTTTGTAAGTGTTGAAAGCACAATTAGGATTATCATGGAAATTAATGATGTAAGATAAATTAGGAAGGTTCTATGCATGCATGAAGAAATGAATCAGGAAAACAATAGTGATCTCATGACTATTTCTTCAAAAAATATAGATTTGAGCAGATCAGTGCCACACACTGTGTCAATATAATGAGTCTTCTTCTTCTTCTTCAGAAACAAAGAATTGACCCTCTAGAGGTAGAATTTAATACACTTTGCTCATTAATACTATCTGAATGTGTGAACTCTCTCTCCTTGGTTTCCAACAATCAAGACACTAGGAACTCAACTCAAGTTGGGGTAATGGAAGATGCTATGATTCATCAAATTTGTTATCCCATGGATATTGAAGGACCAAGTTCCCTTCATTCAGGAGAGGAACAGAAAGCACAAGACAATCTCCAATTCTAATTGAGTAGAATGTTCTTTCAAGTTGTTTGTATCTTGTCTCAATATGTTATATAGGTCACTAGTATAAATACGTGGAACTCTTGTCTAAAGAAGGAGTTAATAGTTATAGTTATTACTATAGAAATTTGTATAGTTTTGGTACAATCTCTTAATTTTGTTGAATGTAATCACTACTAGCTTTAATGCAACCATCTTTTGAAGAAATAGAAATTATGTTTTGATTATATAAAAAAAAAAAAAGATGTCATAACATTAATGCAATTCTCATTGCCCCAAAATATCTCCATATATTTTAATTATGTGGAATAAATGAAATTTATTTTATAATATTGAAATTATGTGCTTGAGCTTTTTTATTGCACATCATTATCTCCCTACTCTACTTTTTAAACTTCCATATTTTGTTCGACATAGTAAGTAGGGAATTTACTTATAGTGATGTTGATAGGATCACAAGTTTGATGAACAACATGTTATTTCAATTATAGCATGCTTCATAATTTGTTCAATTTTAAATTGCTTATTTAAATCACTAGTGGTAACAAATTTCCAACTAGTTAGTTGATAAATGAATATTGACACTTAAATTCTTGATGAGATGTTTTCTATTTGTAGGTACCAAGTATTACTTTTCATTGATTTTTTTTTCCATTTATTGATTAAAAATGGTTATCTCTCTCTTTTTTTTTAATTGTTCTTGCTATTATATCTTGTGGATCAAAAACGGTAAGGACTCGACCACCTTGTTGATCAATTTTTCATTCATCAAATATCAAGTTTTTTGTTTTTATTTATTCTTCTCGTATATCCCACACTTAACCATTTTTCACTTTTTTGGGGTTGAGGGAACTCTACTCATAATCATCATAAGTCCACAAACCTAGAAACTGACAAGTCTCTAATGTTAACTCTTAGTCATCTTTCTATTTTCTTTATTCATACTTAACCATTTTTTTGTTTGTGGGATTCCTATTGCGGAGGGTAAACTATGTTTCAAAAAGACTTGAACCCTGCGAACCTTCATCCTACATTTTTGCTCACTCCAAAATGACCCGCAGTCTTTCACAACATACAAAATGGGTCATTCGTGTACTTAATATATTTTATGATTGTAGATGCGTAGGTATCCCTACATCTCCCCTTCCATATCTAACACCCCGCAAACCCACAATCCCACAATCATCATTATGCACTCCTCATCATTCAATTTACACATCCATACTTGAACATTTTCCATTCATCCTGCTACATAATCACATTCCCCGAGAAAATTTATGATCACACTGCCACATTGGTTGGCACATGAGGTGAATTAAATTTTTTATTAATGATGAAATTCTCTTAAATTCCCAATCTTAAAGCCAAATCAAATCGTGCAATTCACATTTTTGAACTAAGAGCTATAGCATGTGATATTAAGTAAGTACGTTGACAATTTACTAAGGGGTTAAATCCTTGTTGTGAACTCCTACTATGACAGAACCACTACTTTTTCATTATAATCAGCCTTTTCCAAATATGCCCAATAAGAAAAGAGAGCTCTATTGTGGAAACACTGTAAATACACTACGATGTGAGGATTGTTCATTCTGGTGGTCTAAGTCATTTAAATGGTACATAATGCTCTCTCCGTAAGAAAAAGGTTCAAATAAAGTTTGGACCTCTAGAATACTGTTGGAAGGTTGTATGCCAAAGATATCATATTTTAAAGAGTTGATTCTCTAGTGCATGAACAATTTCAATAGTGAAAAGAGGATAATTCAATTGTAGGGGAAAACAAATTTACTTGGCACCCACAATATTCAGAAGGATGCCCAGGCTCCTTGAGGCTAGTATGACGTTCAAAATTTCAGAAGCATCTGTCTTTTTAAAGTCCAACCATGGAGGGAAAAATATATTGGATAGTTTTCTTATGAAGTCATCGGACTACTCTGAGAACTCCACCCAGTTAGAGGTATGTTCCTTGAAATGCCCCTATAAAGAGTTTGTCTGGTTAAGTTCCAGAATTATTGGGCAAGCAACCATGACCAATACCCGAGATATGCATTGTATTTCGTGCACCTCTACGATGTTCATGAAAGCATCGTGTTTGATTGGGATAAAATTATTTCAAGCAAGGTTTCTTTCTAGCTTGTAATTTTTCCGAAAAAGAAAAAAATATTTATGAGTTCCTACTTGATTTTTGCAATTGCATACTGCCATATTTTCGAAGTCTTGCCTCGCGCAATGAGTGTTGATTTTGGCAAAGAACTAGTTCATTTTTAGTATCCAACATTGTGGAAACACAAAGGTCCATATCATTTTTATGAAGTACATAATATATTTTATGTCTACTTTCAAGAAGTTGGTTTTTCGTCCCACCACATTGAGATTGTCTATGGAAGTTGTTGCCTTCTTGGTGGGAAAGGGGGGTTTTGAAACCTGTTGACGGGTGAAATTGACCGCTCGTCAACTGGAGGAGTGAATCCGGTCCAGGGTTGTCTAATTAACCCAATCCGTTTGGATTAATTTACTCCGACGGGTTTAGCGGCTCCATTGGCCGATCTAAGTCCTAAAGAAAGTGAAAAAATAACTAAAGGAAAAACAATGATCTAATAAATAACAAATGCTAATAAATATCCATACATCTAATATATATCTGCAGTTTAACTAATTAATACTTATAAAATAATTCTACTTATCATATGCACAATATATACAAATAATTCTATTTCTAATATATATACAATATGTACAAACTACGAATTTTAATCTAAATCCGTGAAAATCGAATGTAAATTGATTTTTTAAACAACAGTAAAACTGTTATCTAATATTTTTGATTTGTTTTCTTAGATGTTTATATTTAATAAATCGAATATCAAACTGTATAATTAAACAAAAGAAATAACAGATGGTAGAAAGTGTTTTAACTACAGGGAACTTCTATATTTATTATACTAATGAAATCAAATAACAGGCTGACCTGTTATCGCATCCAATATCTGTTCAATGTGTAGCATCCAATCACCTTATTTGATGAGGTAAACCTGCAACAGATCTTGAAATTGCTCATAATAAATGTGAAGCAGTAATGATGAAGTTTGAATCATAACAACATAACACATAATAGATGCAGTCATAGTAATCTTATAATTTTACAAGCAGACACAATAAGATAATTCTTCTTGTGAGAACTTGCGTATAAACGTTTGATCGAAATTAGAGATAAATCTCTAATTTAAATTGAACGAATGATTAATGTGTGTTATATCCGGGACATAAAAATATGGACAATATATAATCTTTGATCATACCAACTGATAATAAACCACGATGACAAAAGCAATCATAATCTATTAACAAATTGAAACAAACATGACTTGAATAAAAACATCATACAGAAAAGCTAAAGCTGTGACGTGTATTATATTCCATTCAAATCTGTAGTGAAACATCCATAGGCTTGCCCCAGGCTGAGATGATTAATGTTTACAAAATAATAGGTTTATATAGGTTTCAGAAAACACAAATGTTTCCTGTTGATAAGATCAAGTTTGTTTCAAAAATATGGGGGATGCAACCACCCTGATTTCACTTAATATCAAAAACTACCAATAGCCTAATCTATTTACTAAAAACACAAAGTTAATATGGTTGGGAGATCTCAACAGTGCCTCATATCTTCTTGGAAATCATGGGATCCTTAATCATCCTGAAAAACAAATAAAAATGAGAAGGTTTCAGATATGTTTTCAATTGTCAAATCAAACAATTCGAATTTTTCTAACTGGCTACAGAATCTTACGATTCTGTAGCTAGTTATAATAGAAAATACAATCATATTTTATTCAATAAACAAAACAAACTAATCTTTATAAGAAAAAATAATTTATTCAATCAAATCGTATATCCTAACTTAAGAGTGACAAAATTGTGCTAAAATTAAAAAAAAAATCATACCTCAAATCATGGTATCAAAACTTATCAAGAAATTTTGGAGTTTACGATAGCTGTTGTTGCCTCTACATTCTTGAAAATGACACATCTTGTAGTTTTCAGTGGTTTCTCCTTCCCTTGGATAATAGACTCGAGTCTGTTGTTTTCATTTGTCAACCTATCAATTTGGTCTCTTAAAGACTTGAGTCGTGATTGTAGCAAAGGAACATCAGTATAGTACCTGTCGATCCACAATCGACACTCATCACACTGTGACTGTAGGGACTGTGCATTGGCACTGACAACTTTAAGGGTTGGAGAATCGTCCACGTGAATGGAAGGCTTATCACAGAGTTGGATGCTAGAAAATTCTGGTTTATCCTTTAGACAGGAAGGCAGATTGCTAACATAGTCATAGGGTCCGTCAGGGTAGAGCCCGTATGACACAGGGTACTCTTCAGCCAAGAATTTCTCAATTTTTGAATCTGAGTCTTCACTCACTTCAATTGTGTTGATTGTGTATGCACAGGGTTTCAATTTATTTCGAGCACATAGAGAAATTAAACGACTAGCCCCTTTTGTTCTTGAAATTAACATCAACACTGCCCTTTAGCTTCTTTCCTATGGGTTTTTTTAACATTTTTAGTGCTATCTTTTGGATGCGAACCGGGTTGATTGTCTTGTCGAGTGACATCAGGGTAGGTCGAGGGTTCATTATTAGGGGAAAGATCACAGGCCAGGAATGGTGGAGAAGAGGTTGTAGGTTTCATTATTAGGGGAAAGATCACAGGCTAGGAGTGGTGGAGAAGAGGCTGTAGGGTTCACAAGGGTTTCAACAATGACCGATTTATCTACCTGTCCCAACTCACTGTTGCCAAATCCATTTCGTGAAAGGAATGCATCCCAACAATCATTTTGTAATTGCAACTGGTGCATGAGGATAATTTTAATTAAACCATGATGGAATAAACTCGAATCAGACCTCTGTTTTCTAAACCGTTTACCCATTTTCTACATACTTCTAAGCAGGTAGTAGGGTATATTCAATGGAAAGCCAATAAAACTCATAAGGAGGCGGAGATGATATAGGAAAACCAGTCTGAATCGACCCTCACAAGTGACGAATTGCTTCACTACCGCAAGTAAATCATGCCATCTAGGTTTCAAGAATGAAATCGGTATACCTTGATCACAGCTGACTATTTTGCGTGAGGTAAACAGTAACGTCCAAGGGACCTTCTCCACTTTCGCATTCTTGAACCATTTCTGACCAGCTGCTGGCAATCCCGTGGCTTGGCTTAAGAACTCTTCTGTCACTTCTAACTACACATCACCAGTCTTTTCCCTATAGCCATCAAAAGTTAAGGCAAACTCTTGAGCGACCTGGAGGTTAAAGACCTTAAATTTTTCGATGAACAAATGCCAACCATTCCTCTCCATATCCTCCCTAGCATTATCATACGATAGTAGAGTCTGGACGCCATTTGGTTCGACCCTTACCACTGGAGCCATGCCGAATGGAAGGGAATCAACACAAAACTCACAGGTAGGGTTTGGTAAAAAGCCACAGAGCCATAGCCCCGAGCCTCATCAAAACAATGTTGTGACAATATAAATGGTGGGCAGAGGCGTTAATCACAAGGTGTGGGAGCAAAATCGTGAAACCCAAGACCATACTCGAGAGTGATGGTATCCTGTACTACATATGCCACCTTGGCATTGGGTACATTCTAGGACTGTGTACCTTAACACATTGTGCGCGCATCCAAATTTAATTGCAAAGATAGGTGATTTACAAGAATTGAAAAGCCAAAGTTTCCATGAAAGAAATATGGTCAAAAATCAAATACCAATTGATGGGGGTCTTTCATTCAAGCAACCATAAGTTTCTTAGGCATTCTTAGAATCGAAACGATCATAAACAATGAGAGCAATATGTCCATAGCAAGAAACCGCAATTCTATCATAAACGACATGCTTTCAATGAAAATTTAAAACAAAACGAAGACGATAGTTGCGAGTTTTCATCCTTTCAGTCATGAAAACGAATGTATGAATAAATGATAGGTAAAATGCGACGATTTACAACTGTCGTTTGAAGAAATGCTTATGAAGATTGGTAAAATTTCATAGACCCTGTGTAAGCAGCTTTATAAAAAATGGTAATTATATACTTGCTGCCAATAATGGCTACATGTTGGGAGAAGTAGTTATCTCTGCCAAATGAACGAGTTCAGATTAGAATGATCAGAAAAAACTTTGAATCGAAAACAACCAAAAAGTTGTCTGAACATCGTAAATAATTATAATGCATTCCAGTCTCCAACAACTGTTATTTTTTAAAGAGACGAAAACTGATGACAATCTTTAACAAAAGAGATCCACGATATTAAAGTTAAAATCTTCAATACTGTTGACAGGGCCGCTGCTGCTAGCAGGTGTCCATAGCCTCGGGATGTCAATTAACCCATTTCGATATCTGTATCCTATCAAGAAATTCTAGATCAGAACGAAGGACATTTAAGGTCAAAACAGAATCCATATCTGAGAATTTTCTTATACCTGACATTGCTTCGCTGCCAGTAGGCCTGTTCAGTACCCCGACGAAGTTATCCTTGCACCATGCATGTATTTACCCACTGCCAGCAGACCTGTTCAGTGTCCTAGCGGGTTTACAAGCACTTTCCACAGCTCTCTGAAGATTTATTTAGTTTTTAAAGATATTTAATAGAGCAGGGTGACGCTGAAAATTCTAGTTTTTTAACACATATGTCACAGACCTTGAAAAAAAAAATTCATTTGTCTTTCATTAAGATTTGGAAATCGTTTACTAATAAAACTCACTTTCAAGAACAGGGAGACATCATCGAGTTGTCCTCTTAAAGAACAGGGACAGCATAAAAATAATTTTTTATATATGATCGTGAGTACCTTCTGTTGCAAATTGAAATCAGGAAGACGCTTTTAAATCAACAAGTCATTTTTAGCAGGGCTGCAATTTCAGAGAAATACCACAATTGATGTTTAAACAATTTTTAGCAGTCATTTTGGAAGGGAAATTTTTCTGTTATTTTTGTCTGAACTAGCCCATGGTGCAGGCATGAATGTTTCAAAAGAAAGACCGATAAGTAGAAAGGAAAAAATCAAAACAAACCACCAAAAAAAAACAATCAGCAAACAAAACAAAAAATATTTACAAAGGGTGCATGGGAGCGTCATCAGGCGAAGTACCTTTTTAGAGCTTGGCCATTCACTGGAAAGGTGTCTAGATGTCCCTCTAAGTTCTGTAAGAAAAAGGAATTGGGGCCTAGTTTCTCAGCGATTAAAAATGGCCCCAACCACAAGTTCTGAAACTTAGTATGCTCTCATTTTCCCTCGTGAGGTTTGTCCCATTTTAGGACAAGGTCACCTACCTCAAAATTTCTGTCAGAGGCATAATTGGAATCAAACTAGTTTTTAACAATGAGTTGATGTTGATCCAATTTCCGTTTTGCTTGAGCCCTCACTTCTTCTAATTTTAACAAAGCATTAATTCGACTTTCCAAAGGGGGACAGTCTTCTTCCTGTACCTTTTGCGATAACTACAGAGATGGAAGAAGGACATGTGGTGGAAGAATCGCTTCCCTGTCATAAACGAGAAAGAAAGGTGAGTTACCCACAACAGTTTTAGGAGTTACTCTATCAACCCAGATTGCGTTTAACAGTGCGTTATGCCAATTTTTATGGTTTTCAGAGACTGTTCTCTTGATAATTTTGATCAGATTTTTATTAGTTGATTCTGCCAAACCGTTTCCTTGGGGGTAATAGCTGGCAGAGTACTTTAATTTAATTCATTTTTCTAAAGCGAAATTACTCATTTCAAGAGACGAAAAATAAGAAGCATTGTCAAATACCAGGCATTTAGGGATACTGAAACGAGTAATAATATTTTAATTCAAGAAGGATATTACCTGGCTGGTATTTACAGCTTTTAATGGGGAAGCCTCGGACCACCTGGTGAATTAATCTGTGGTTGTTATGATATATTTATACTGCTGAGAGGATGGCGGATTGATTGGGCCTATAATATCCAGACCCCACTGTTGAAAAGGGGAGTCTACCAAAACTGGTTGCAAAGGGAAAGCTGGTTTCGGTATCCATCTGAATGCCTTTTGAAAAATCACACACTTGCGACATAAAGCATGAGCATCTTTAAAAAGGGTAGGCTTGTAATAACTTGCTCTTAATACTTTATGGGCATTGGTGTCTCCACCAAAATGCCCACCAGCTTCCCTTGCATGTAATTCCAATAAGACTTTTTCTGCTTCATCTTTTTCAAGACAGCGCATAAGTACTCCATCAAAATTTTAACGAAACAAAATACCATTAATCAACTGAAAATAAGAAGATTTTAATCTTAGTGCTCTCCTTTTTGTGGGATCAAGGTGATGAGGGGTTGATCCGTGTATAAGACAAAATTTTATGTCATTGTACCAGGGACTAACAGGGTTTTGCACACAACAGATTTGATTTTGATAGTGTTGTCCTAGATTTAACATATCAATTTCTTCTTGTTGTCCTACAGCTGAATCGACGACTAACTTGCATAAACCTTGGCCTCTTACAATTTGTGCTGGGGTGATTTCTACGTCATATTCTTGTAAGGATGTGACCCAGTTTGCCCTTTTTTCGCCTAGTTCTTTCTGTAATAACAAATTTCTGACAGCCGGGTAAGGGACAATGATTTTCGTTCTAGATTTCAACAGATAAGATCGAAAGTGCTTTACTTCTTTGAAAATAGCATAGGCTTGTTGATCTACTACTGGGTAATTAAGTTTTGCCCCCTTGAAGGATGAACTCATGAAGGCGATTGGGACCTCATTGTTTTCAGCGTTCTTTTGAGTTAGGACAACAACGTAAGATCGGTCAGAGGCAAACGTGTAGAGGGTGAAGTCTTGCGAAAAGTCGGGGCTCATTAGAGAAGGAGCGTCTATTATGGCCTTTTTTATTGAATCAAAAGCATGGCTTTCTAAAGGTCCCCAATGGTACTGTACATCCTTTTTTATTAAGTTTTGTAATGGTCTCACCATTTCTGAAAAGTTGGGGACGAATTTCCTAAAAAAGTTTATCTGACCTAAGAAAGATTGCATGGACTTTTTTTACAAGGAAGGGGGCAGTTTCGAAATGACTTGAGTCCTTTCAGGGTCGATAATCATCCCTTCACTCAATACAATGAATCCAAGGAGCTTACCTTGTTCTACTATGAAGATAGATTTTTTAGGATTTAAAGAAATGTCGTACGTACGACATCGTTGTAGAACAGATCTTAAATGGGCTAGATGATCTTGTTTATTTTTCGAGAAGACAGTGACGTCATCTAGGTAAACTACTACAGATTGATTGATTAAGCCGTGGAAAGTGATGTCCATTTCTCTCTGAAAAGTGGCACCGACGTTTATGTGTCCAAAGGGAATTTTTCTATAAGCGTAGGTGCCCCATGGAGTACGGAAAGTAGTTTTGAGCTGGTATGAGGGAGACATAAGGACTTGGTTGTACCCTGAAAATCCATCCAACAAGGATAATCTTTTAGAACCAGATACTTGTTGAAGGATCTGTTCCATGGGAGGGACAGGGTAGTTGTCTTTATCAGACGCTCGGTTAAGATTTCGGAAATCGACACATAGTTAGATTTCACCACTCTTCTTTCTGACAGGGACAAGATTAGAGACCCATTGTGTGTGCCTAACTGGGAAAATTATCTTAGCGTTTAGGAGTTTGTTTAATTCCTTCTTGACCGTTGGTTCGAGTTTTGGGTGCATTTTCCTTAACTTTTGTTGAAAAGGTTGGGTTTGGGGTTTCGTGGGAATAATGTGTTGTATGATGTTAGGATCAAAAGTTTTTAGGTCGTCGTATATCCAGGAAAAAACATCTTTGAATTCCTTAAACAACTTAATAAATGTTATGTTTTCTTGCTCAAAACACCCCAACCCTAAATTAATGCACTATGGGTTGTCTTTAGTTCCCAAATTTACTTTTTCATGTGTCAAGGAGGAACTATTCATTTTATAGTTTACTGATTTTCTGAACTTGTCGTGAAGATCATAAAATTTTTCTAATCTAACCACAGATTTTGGGATAGAGTTTACCATGTCTGATGAAGATTCTGGGGATCTCGGATCTGGTATTACCGTAAAGTCACGAAGATTTTCGTCATGGGTACCTTCGTCGATCACCGCGATCTGGAAAGTTTCTTCCATATGCAGAAAACTTGGAAAACTTATAATTTGTTGATCATCATCAAAGACTCTCCAATTCGTGATGTTGTCTGGGATGGATGGTCTAAACAACAGTTCAACGGAAAATGCATTCGGAGATAAGCCTTCTACAGGAAAAAGTTTTGAAGTGACGTTAGCTAACAAATCATCTTCTGAATTATTCAATCTAGGAATAGAATTTATGTTAAATGCGGAAAACTTGTTTATCAAATTCCATACCTCAGTCTGATAGCTTTTAAGGTGCGGAGATAAACAGTGGATAGAATTTTTTACCTGTCTAACCACGATTTCTGAATCACCAAAGACAGTCAAATTTTGAATGTTCAGATATAATGCTTTTCTGAGGCCTTGCAGGAGTGCCTCATATTCGGCTGTGTTGTTTGTACATTCAAATTCTAACCGGCAAGCAATCAGAGTCTTGTTACCTACTGGATCGATGAGCATGCACCCTGCACCAGCTCCTTCCTTAGATTTTGACCCATCAAAGTAAAGAGACCATATTTGATTTTCATCGGATGCATGTGACCACTGAGAGAAGGTTGTTGACTGCGTGCATGTCATAATTTCAGATTGTTGTTCCAGGTCAGTGATGGTAGAAGTTTCGGCCATGAAATTACTGAAAAAAGTGTCCATCCCCTGTATTTCAGGCGAATTGGCAGAAGGAGTGAATGGTTCATTGGGATTATTTAAATCAGTTACCATGAACTTGAGATAACGTTCACGATTTAGTTTGATTCTGTTAGGCTTTCCATTCTCGGGCAGCCACAAGTGAGACCAATTCGTTGCAAAATAGCTATGTAATTGTTCTGACCAGTCTCTACTTAAAAACAAACCATAAACTTCAGGGATATCTACAACAATGATATCAATCACTTGATGAACTTTAGGATTAGATGAAAATCTTATAAGTACATTCTTTAATTCGCCTATCACTTTAACACTAGTTCGATCAAGCTGGATAATTTTCAAGTTGGATGGTTGAACTTCGGCATTAATATTTTGACAGACAAACCAAGGCATTACGTTAGATGATGCACCTGAATCTACCATACAGTTATGTACATTCCTATTGAAACTTTCAAAAGTCAACAAAAATGGAGGGACATTTCTGCGAGTGTTAATGGTGGAAGTTTGTTTTTTTTTACTCGCGGCCTCTGAAACTGGTTTATCTACATTTGTTACATTATTTACAGGAAGGTCTCTTTATCATGAGTCTTGGATGTAGTTTTGGCGGAGGCCTTCTGAGGAATTTTGGGGTTGTTTTGAACACCTTTGTTGTTGTTCGAATTACTATTTTTGTTGTTCTCCGCAATATTCTGCAGCATTTTTTGCAGAAGAAAAGGGAATTTTAATAATTCGTAAACATAAATGTTAGCCCTAAGCTTTTTTAGATCGCCAATTAAATCATAATCTAAACTTGGGTTCACTGAATTTTGTTTAGTCTCAATTGATTTAGACTATTTTTGAGGCAAAGTCGTCGTAATTTTGGAAGAAGGCTTATTTGTTATCTTGCTCCTGGTATTGTAAGGATGCACTGTTTCAAAATTAGCTTGAAAAATGCTATCCGAAAAATGTCCAAAAATATTCGGAGAGGATTCATCTTCTTCTATCGTCTCTTGTTTAGCTACTTCTTCAAGAATCTCGGGAGGAATCAAGTTATCGTGCGCTTCTAGGATCATTTGAATAGCGAATTGCAGGCTTTCTAGATTTAGGCCTTTAGTATTTGAATTAGGTCGATTTGTAGGAAAAGGCTTCCTAAAAGGGGGTTTGTAAGGCCCTTTGCTTGAAGAGGCTTCTTCAGCCGACCTTTTCAAATCTATAACTTGATTGGACAATTTCTGAATGACTTTCTGTAAGTTTTCTAAATCTGAACTCTCAAGTTGAGCTTTGTTTTGGGAAGGTCTAGGAAGGATTTCGATTTTCTTTTTGGAAGATGAACTAGTCTCTATCTTGTTGCTGGTAGTGTCTTTTAAACTGAGAATGTCTTTCTCGATCTGACCGGCCTCTTCGAAGGCTTCTATCAATGTGGTTTTCTTGGATCTCTTTACCCAAATGGCTATGTTTTGATGTAAGGCTTTCGTGTAGTATGCGACTATAAGATTCTCGGTAGGCATCGAATCCGTAGGGATTCGGTTCTTTAGTGTAAGGAACCTTTGATTAAAGTCTTTGATCTTTTCTTTGGGGTTCATTTTTAAACTAGAAAGCTCCATGACTAGAACTTCAAGAGACTTGTCGTCTCTGAACTTCTCAAGGAAACGAGATTCAAATTTCTCCCATGACACGATGGTGTGGGGCTGTTGGGCAAAGTACCAGGTAGAGGCATTGCCTTCAAAGGTCTAGGGAAACAATCTATAGACTACATCTTCATGCTCAACACTACGGAGTCTAATGGCTAGCATAAACTTTTTGATGTGATCTTCAACGATCTGTTTGGAGTCTGGGTCAAATTTAGGGAGCCATTTCTCTAGGTGTTTGGGCAAAGGATGTTGAGGCCCAGGTATGGCCACTACATCTTGGTCAAGCCAGGGTCTAGCGGGATTGTTCTCATTGTCCATAGGTGTGGGTGGTGTCGAAGGTTGGGATGAGGAACTGCCTTCATCTGAGGATTCTTCTCCAGAAGAAGAAGGAGATGAACGGGGTGGTGATGGTGGAATACTAGATCCTCCTGCTGCATGAGTGAGGATATGATCTAGATCTGTAGGGTTAAAGGTAAGGTTACTACCTCCAAGTTGTTCTTTGATATCAGAGAAGTCTAATGGTTGATTCAAAGGTCGGTTTGGTTGTCTAGTACGAGCTAAGTCACTGTGCGTTCTTATGAGAGATGGACGAACAATCTCTTGTATATCACCACTTGAAGGATTTGGAGTTACTGGTTCAACCGTGACCCATAGATCGCCGTTTGATGTGGTTGTTGTTTGAGGTACAATGTTGTCGTCTGACCGACTTCTAGTTACTATAGGTGAGCGGATAGGTGGGGGAGGAGTCTTATGACCTCCTCGTGTCATTAATAGTTCTCAGGCCCTCCTTCTAGCGCCATTTGTTGATGGGCAAAATTGACCGCTCATCAACTGGAGGAGTGAATCCGGTCCGGGGTTGTCTAATTAACCCAAGCCGTTTGGATTAATTCACTCCGACGGGTTAAGCAGCTCCATTGGCCGATCTAAGTCTTAAAGAAAGTGAAAAAATAACTAAAGGAAAAACAATGATCTAATAAATAACAATCGCTAATAAATATGCATACATCTAATATATATCTGCAGTTTAACTAATTAATACTTATAAAATAATTATACTTATCATATGCACAATATATACAAATAATTATATTTCTAATATATATATAATATGTACAAACTATGAATTTTAATCTAAATCCGTGAAAATCGAATGTAAATTGATTTTTTAAACAACAGTAAAGTTGTTATATAATCTTTTTGATTTGTTTTCTTAGATGTTTATATTTAAGAAATCGAATATCAAACTATCTAATTAAACAAAAGAAATAACAGATGGTAGAAAGTGTTTTAACTACAGGGAACTTCCATATTTATTATACTAATGAAATCAAATAACAGGCTGATCTGTTATCGCATCCAATATCTGTTCAATGTGTAGCATCTAGTCACCTTATCTGCTGAGGTAAACCTGCAACCGATCTTGAAATTGCTCCTAATAAATGTGAAGCAGTAATGATGAAGTTTGAATCATAACAACAGAACACATAATAGATGCAGTCACAGTAATCTTATAATTTTACAAGCAGCCACAATAAGATAATTCTTTCTGTGAGAACTTGCGTATAAACATTTGATTGAAATTAGAGATAACTCTCTAATTTAAATTGAACGAATGATAACTGTGTGTTATATCTCGGACATAAAAATATGGACAGTATATAATCTTTGATCATACCAACTGATAATAAGCCACGATGACAAAAGCAATCATAATCTATTAACAAATTGAAATAAACATGACTTGAATAAAAACAGCATACAGAAAAGCTAAAGTTGTGATGTGTATTATATTCCATTCAAGTCTGTAGTGAAACATCCATAGTCTTACCCCAGACTGAGATGATTAATGTTTACAAAATAATAGGTATATATAGATTTCTGGAAACACAATTGTTTCCTGTTGATAAGATCAAGTTTGTTTCAAAAATATGGGGGATGCAACCACCCTGATTTCACTGAATATCAAAAACTACCAACAGCCTAATCTATTTACTAAAAACACAAAGTTGATCTGGCTGGGAGATCTCAATAGTGCCTCATATCTTCTTGGAAATCATGGGATCCTTAATCATCCTGAAAACAAATAAAAATGAGAAGGTTTCAGATATGTTTTCAATTGTCAAATCAAACAATTCGAATTTTTCTAACTGGCTACAGAATCTTACGATTCTGTAGCTAGTTATAATAGCAAATACAATCATATTTATTCAATAAAAAAAACAAACTAATCTTTATAAGAAAAAATAATTTATTCAATCAAATCGTATATCCTAACTTAAGAGTGACAAAATCGTGCTAAAATTAAAAAAAAATCATACCTCAAATCATGGTTTCAAAACTTATCAAGAAATTTTGGAGTTTACGATAGCTGTTGTTGCCTCTACATTCTTGAAAATGACACGTCCTGTAGTTTTCAATCGTTTCTCCTTCCCTTGGATAATAGACTCGATTCTGTTGTTTTCATTTGTCAACCTATCGACTTGGTCTCTTAAAGACTTGAGTCGTGATTGTAGCAAAGGAACATCAGTATAGTACCTGTCGATCCATGATCGACACTCATCACACTGTGACTGTAGGGACTGTGCATTGGCACTGACAGCATTAAGGGTCGGAGAATCATCCACACGAAAGGTAGGCTTATCACAGAGTTGGATGCCAGAAAATTCTGGGTTATCCTTTAGACAAGGAGGCAGATTGCTAACATAGTCATAGGGTCGGTCAGGGTAGAGCCCGTATGACACAGGGTCCTCTTCAGCCAAGAATTTCTCAATTTTTGAATCTGAGTCTTCATTCACTTCAATCATGTTGATTGTGTCTGCACATGGTTTCAATTATTTCGAGCACATCGAGAAATTAAACGACCAACCCCTTTTGTTCTTGAAATTAACATCAACACTGCCCTTTAGCTTCTTTCCTATGGGTTTTTTAACATTTTTAGTGCTATCTTTTGGATGCGAACCCGGTTGATTGTCCTGTCGAGTGACATCAGGGTAGGTCGAGGGTTCATTATTAGGGGAAAGATCACAGGCAAGGAGTGGTGGAGAAGAGGTTGTAGGGTTCATTATTAGGGGAAAGATCACAGGCCAGGAGCGGTGGAGAAGAGGTTGTAGGGTTCACAAGGATTTCAACAATGACCAGTTTATCTACCTGTCCCAACTCACTGTTGCCAAAGCCATTTCATGAAATGAATGCATCCCAACAATCATTTTGTAATTGCAACTGGTGCATGAGGATAATTTTAATTAAACCATGATGGAATAAACTCGAATCAGACTTCTGTTTTCTAAACCGTTTACCCATTTTATACAGACTTCTAAGCAGGTAGTAGGGCATATTCAATGGAAAGCCAATAAAACTCATAAGGAGGCGGAGATGATACAGGAAAACCAGTCCGAATTGACCCTCACAAGCAACGAATTTCTTCACTACTGCAAGTAAATCATGCCATCTAGGTTTCAAGAATGAAATCATCATACCTCGATCACAACTGGCTATTTTGTGTGAGGTAAACAGTAACGTCCAAGGGACCTCCTTCACTTTCGCATTCTTGAACCATTTCTGACCAGCTGCTGGCAATCCCGTGGCTTGGCTTAAGAACTCTTATGTCACTTATAACTGCACATCACCAATCTTTGCCCTACAACCATCAAAGGTTAAGGCAAACTCTTGAGCGACCTGGAGCTTAAAGCCCTTAAATTTTTCGATGAACAAACGCCAACCGTTCCTCTCCAGATCCTCCCTAGCGTTATCATACGATAGCAGAGTCTGGACGCCATTTGGTTCGACCCTTACCACTGGAGCCATGCCGAATGGAAGGGAATCAACACAGAACTCACAACTATGGTTTGGTAAAAAGCCACAGAGCCATAGCCTCGAGCCTCATCAAAACAATGTTGTGACAATACAAACGGTGGGCATAGGCGTTAATCGCAATGCGTGGGAGAAAAATCATGAAGCTCGAGACCATACTCAGGAGTGATGGTATCCTGTACTACATATGCCACCTTGGCATTGGGTAAATGCTAGGATAGAGTACCTTAACACATTGTGCGCGCATCCAAATTTAATTGCAAAGATAGGTGATTTACAAGAATTGAAAAGCCAAATCCATGAAAGAAATATGGTCAAAAATAAAATACCAATTGATGGGGGTATTTCATTCAAACAACCATAAGTTTCTTAGGCATTCTTAGAATCGAAACGATCACAAACAATGAGAGCAACATGTCCATAGCAAGAAATCGCAATTCTATCATAAACGACATGCTTTCAATGAAAATTTAAAACAAAACGAAGACGATAGTTGCAAGGTTTCATGCTTTCAGTCATGAAAATGAATGTATGAACAGATGATAGGTAAAATGCGACGATTTACAACTGTCGTTTGAAGAAATGCTTATGAAGATTGGTAAAATTTCATAGACCCTGTGTAGGCAGCTTTATAAAAAATGGTAATTATATACTTGCTGCCAACAAAACCTTGGATGACTTTTGTTTCATAAGACTGTACGGTTTTGAGGAAAAACCTTCCTTACTTCCCTTTTATGTGTCAAATAAATTCATTGTTATTGAAATATGCAAACAATATAAGTTCTGGGCACATTTCTTCAATGAGAAGAGAAAAAGATAGTTCATTCCATTTCCCTGGAAAAATGGGGAAATCACTATCAAAAGTATCTCCCATCTAGATGAACTTGCTAGTCATTTTGATAATTTCAAGATAAAGGAAGTTCCTGAAATTCTAGGATTTGACCCCAATGATTTTTTTACAACACATATGTATGCAGTCAGTTACGGCTCATCGTTTGTAAAGACTACCCAATTTAAAGAAGGAGGTGGGGATCATTAGAACCCCATTGAATCCATCCTTGAGAAAGTTCGTGATGATCTTGACACTCTGGTTAGCACTAATGACTAGTACAAATAGAAAGGTCGAACCACAAGAAGTGGTAACCCTAACCTCAGTTCACCCAATGTATCAAAGAGGAGCTCTTTAATGAAAAATAGGACCCAGGGAAGAAGTCTTGGACAAAAGAATTCCCATTCAAAAATTATGGTGACGGAGGGGATGAAAACCCTTTAAAAGGAGATATTGGGAAAACACATCTTGCCCTTAAATCACTCAAAATAAAAAGAGATGTAATTCTGAAAGGAGAGAAGGAAGTTCCAGTACCTGAACCTGAAGATATGGAAGTGGATGTTGAAGTATAGGAGTCTAACTGGATCAAACAAAGACTGCTAGAAAATAGAGCAATAACAAATGAATTGGCTTGTCAAGATTCATTGGACTTTGAGGAATGTCACATTCTACCACACGACCTTTAACAAAGAGTCTAAAAAGTTGTTAATTGGAAAAATTTACTTGAAAAATAAAAAGGTTGTTGAGAAGTGGAACTTTGAGATTGATTTACACGGGGTGAGACCCTCATAAGTCATGCAATTTTAGGAAGCGAGAAGCACTCAAGTCTTCAATTTATGAAATTGAACAAGAAAACCAAGTCTTGAAAGAAAAAAAAAAAGAATTAAAAAATGCATTACTTCTGAGTCCTCTCTTCAACGAGCCAATTGATACCATCCAACCTCTTAAAACTTTAGAAGTTGTGTCGAAATCAAGTTCTAGAATAAAAAGTGTTTCAATTAAGAGTGTTTGTAAACATATCGTTACCAAGCCAAGAACTGATTTCAAAGTAAAAGATAACTTCTTTCAATGATCTTATACAATTTATCAAGACAGAACGTATCATTATCATTGCAAAAATATAATACCACATATAGTCTGTTATGTGGTCTTCTTCATGTACATGAAAACACACACAAGAAAACATCCACATTTGGCATTTCTTCTTTGAGATCTCATTATAAAAATGTATCAAGGCACAACCATCATCGTCATTGCAAAGGTATAATACCACATATACTCTTTTACATGGTCTTCTTCATATACATGAAAACACACACATTTGACATTTCTTTGAGATTTCATTATAAGAGTGTATGAGGCAGAAAAATGTGGTGTTACAATTGTTGCCACGGAAGAATATGTTTGTAATTATTATGTATCCATGAGTCTATTGTGCTTTTAATGTGGCTTTTGTTTCTAATTCTCCATCAAATAAAAAAATAGAAATAATAAATTCATATTTCTAATTTAAATTGTGTAAGTTACAAATGTTTTTTTTATGCACATAGTTTACTATGGATACTTATTAAAAGTCAATATTATTTATTTAGAACATGTACACTTAAAAAACAAAATTATTTTTTAATAGTCTAAGTGAAAAACCATTACTTTATTTCAAGTTGTTATTTTTCTAAGATTATTAGGGAAAAAGAAAAGTATTTTTCAATCTTTTTAGATTTTGGTTTATCTCAATATCATAAATTCATGATTTTGCATACTCAAAATCTTTGTTGTCTAGTTATTCTATGAAATAGTTTTTTTCATCGAAATCCGGTGATATAAATTTACACGAATTACTAGTTTTTGTTGTTTAAAATCCATTTTTGAATACATAAATAGATTCAACATGCTAAAAAACACTTAAATCTACAAATCTAACAAATTCTCATAGAATTTCAAACAAATATCCCCAAAATAAATTGTACATATCAATTTATGATTTTGCATACTCAAAATTTAATACATATCTAATAAAAAAAAATTGATAATACTCTTAAAAATACTATTAAATACCCTTTGATTGTCATGATATGATGAATGAAAAGTTTTACTTGTAATAATTAAAAAAAAAACTTAACATTATTACATTAACTAAATATAAAATATGGGATTCTTACAAGAAACACAAGAATATTTTATATATGTACATACCTATACCTATATAGTTAAGTAGTTGACCAGTTGAACAACAATACTTATAATGTCTTTGGACATCTCCTCAACGATTTGGACTATTTTGAAAAAAATAAAAATAAAAAATTAATTTAACAAAATTGTTTTAAAATATTCAAGTTGAACAACAATACTTATAGTGTCTTTGAACCACTCTCAACGACTTGGACTATTTTGTAAAACAAAATTAATAAAATTGTTTTAAAATATTAAAAAGCCCATGAAATGGTAAAAAACTATATTTTTCAATACTCAACGACTTGGATTATTTTGAAAAATATTTGAAAAATTAATTTAATAAAATTGTTTTAAAATATTAAAAAGCACATGAAATGGTAAAAAAACTATATATTTTCAATAAAGTTAATCGTATTTCCTAATATTAGACAAATTTTCTATAGATAGTACTCGCCATATATTGAACTTAAAATATAATCAAATTTTGATCATGTTAGAAAATATAATATCGAGGTATCACCGAGTATGTCAGGAGTATGTCAGATAAATTTGGCACGATAAAGTCTAATGTTAGAAACATGGGTCATATGAAATTAATATGATTTACTAGGCAATAAAGAACATTCCCGTCATTGAATTTTTTTTAATTGATTTTGATGTATGTCTCATAAATCCTTAAAAACATAACTTATGGATATTTAATTTAAATCCTTAAAAACATAACTTATGGATATTTAATTCCATGTTAATATATACCAATTTAAAAAATATTTTTATAAAAAAAAATCAAACATTTTTTACAAAACATTGTTAAACAATTGAAAATACACAAAATTAACATCCGTTAGGAAAACCATAGGGACGGGGACTAATCCTCCGGCTTGGATGAGATTGTATAGCTTTATCAATGTAATTGGATTTACAGCAGTGTGACAATGAAAGCAATGTAATGTGTAGCTTTTGTGTTATATTG
>SNQJ01S0030305.1:23288-36757 GCA_010110895.2 Picea sitchensis | reverse complement strand
GGTTAGGATGATTGGTAGTGTGACAAATATTTTGAAAATGAGATCTAATGTGGGTATAGGCTGGACAATCTAAGAGAAAGTGTTTTTCATCTTCAACCTTCTTAGTGTCATAAAGGTGACACACTCTTTCATCTCATGGCGTTTTAGGAATTGACCAACGCCCAGTTTCACTATGGAGCTCGTGAGAATTTGTTCTAATCTTCGCAATGTTTATTTTTTTCTTTACACTCGTCAAAACATATAGATAATTTTGATCTTCTAGATTAGGGTTGATTACATCCTTATAATACCTTAGCTTTCTTTTTTCCTCTAACTCTTTATTACACCACATTTTCTCCTTAAATTTTGATTTGATGATATTTTTAATAGTATCTTTATTCTGCAAAATGGTGTCTCCCATGATTCCCCAATAGTTTAGCCAAAATTGGGCATCTTTATGTCATCCTCGCTTGAGTCAATGGTGGTTACGACTGGATCTTGAAGCAATTTTAGGAAGCCTATTGTCTTCCATATTGTTTAACTTGTTCTTATACATTAGGTATCTAGTCATATCCGTGCTCTCAATGGGGGAGAGGCTTGTTTCTAAGAGGATGGGATAGGGTGTATTTCCTTTAATTTTGAGATTATAGATTATAACATTATTTTGTATTTGCTCTATCTTTCTCCATAATTCACGAGAGATACTACAGCCCCCCACTTCACATCCATAAAGAATAATAGGTGTAAGGAGAGTCTCAAAGAGGAGTTTTTTTTATCCCAAGTCCAAAGATCAGTTGAATTACAATTGTTTTCAAGCCCATAATAAGCTTTCCATCCCCCAATAATCATTTTATCAATGCTATAATTCTAGTTGAGCTTGTGGTGAATATCAATTCCAAGATATTTGTATGAAGTCACTTCCTCCAAGTTGTTGTTGTCATATACGAAGGTATCATAAGTGATTTTATTGGATTTAATAATCATGACCTTAGTCTTATCAGTATTAACAGTCATACCCATATTGGAGCAAAAATCCTTGAGGATTCTTGGTTGGTTTTCACGATCATGGGGACTCCTTGCCCTAAGAACGATATCATCAACATAAAGAAGAAGATTGATTACTATACTAGTGAGAGTAGGGCCGACACAACCTACTTTTTCCAAACAATCTTCTAACTTGTCAATGTATATGCCAAAAAGTATAGGGGACAAGGGACAACCTTGCTTGACTCCAATATTGCAGTTAATCTCTTTCGACCAACCCTCTGTGTTTTTAAACTTAGCAATAATGTTTTCATACATCCTTATTGCAACAACCATCAACTCGAGAGACACTTTTATCTCTTCCAACCTATTCCTAAGGTTTTCCCTTGGAACCATGTCAAAACTTTTCTAAAGTCAACAAAACAACAAAAAAGATTGGTTTTAGTATTGCGGAACTCCTCTACAATGATCCTAAAGGAAAAAATAAGGTCCACAGTTGAATGATATCTCCTAAACCCTGCCAGGCCTTTAGCTCATTTACCGTGACTTTCTAGCCAAAGGCTAATCTTCTTTTCCAAAATAATTCCATAAAGCTTGGCTAAAATCGGGCTAATCATAATGGTCCAATAATTAGAGGGAATGTTTCTATCCCCATTTTTTTTTGTTGAGAAAGGATAATATTTTTTTTTATAAGTAAGATTGTATAAAAGTCTGTCAAAATCAAAGAGTACAAAAACAACTACCATAGTTTCAGGTTGTAAACACTAAGTTTCCCTGAGGGGAAACCAACTCAGCCAGCCGAACCACTGCATAGCTTAAGTCTTAGACATCTGTTGACGTAATGAGAGATAAAAAATTTGGCCCCTAACAACGGTCGTTACAATAGTGCATATTGTAAACATAATCAGAATAACCATAATAACCATAGACATTTGTAGGAGAGGTGGCTAGAAAAAGGTGGCCATGCACAAAACAAGGCAACAAAGACACCTGGACGTATCACCGATATGGGTTTTAGTGCGGCCACGTGGCCAGGTAGAAGGTGTCGAATGTCGAGTTCCTGGGAGGAGTCGGCTCCTCCTCGACTAGTGTCACGTCCAGTTGCATGGCGTCCTCCAACTATGGCACGTTCCTCTCTTGTTGGATGTTCTCCAGTTGGGATGGAAGCCCCTTCTCCTCGTGATCTAGATCAAACTAGTTTGACGTTTCCAGTGAGGGAGATGTTGCCAACACTGGCGACAAATTTGTTGCTTCTTGGGTTGCCTCTGTTGGGGGGTGAGGAGCACCCTGCATTGCTGCGAGCAAATGCAAGAGTTGAGAGGCCTTGTCATCCAGGGTCTGCAAGAGGAACCGGAGATTGTCCACGTCCTGACGCAAGTTGAATACCAGGCTCTGCAACAATGCAAGGCCTGTCTTCCATTCACAATACGGATTAGCATTGGAGCCGGCTCGAGAGTGATGTTGTTGTCGTGAATTTTGGCTGGCTTCCTGACCATCCAACTGGTATCGAGCCTCAAGTAGCAGGGTCTGAAGCGACTGGGATTTCGGAGAGTTAGGAGGAGCCAATGGGCCTGGATGTGAAGCAGAGGTCAAATTCCCGGAAAGTCCTGGGTTGTAATCCAGTGAGGCTGCTGAGTAGTCCAGCCCCTCCATTCTGTTGGAAAGGGACGCAGAGAGGAGTGGGAGATTGGTTGGAGTTTGGGTCGACTGCGCCAAGGAGGAGGACGAGGTGGCCGACGAGGAGGAGGATAAAAGAGAGGGAGGGGGCGGGGGATGGAGGACCAAACGGGGTCGTCTTGGCTACCAGGGCGACCCTCGTTTGGACTTTCCTCGAAGCCTGGGCATCTTTGAAAAATCGGGAGAGTGAAAATGAACCGGGAATAGATTGGGAGAGGCCGACAACAGACCAGGGAAAGGTTGGGCAGGAGGCCGAGTTCTGGAGAAAACAACCAGGAAGGAATGAGCCATTCGTAGCCCCTTAAGAAATTCAAATAACCCGAGGAGTTGGTCCAACTCCATAAATGACCGCACGCGCAGAGTAAAGGCCAAACGAAGGTGTTGGTCCATCGGATGGATGGTAAGGCAGAGCAGGGCGCACTGAGAGTAATGGCGCCCTGTCTCATGTGATATTAACTTAAAGGCATGAGGCAGGTGGGAGGGAGAGGCACGTGGTCGTCACGTGGTCGGCTCCACAAAGGCTCTCTCCTGGCTGCTCCGCTCAACGTGTGTTCACCACTAGCACCCCATCCGAGGTTTCTATCCCCATTTTTAAAAATAGGAACAATTTGGCTTTGCGTCTAGGGTTTAAGGAAGCCCTGCTTGACTGCTAAATTGAAGATCTTGTGTATGTGAGGGATAAGTATAGGCCCTCCGATTTTAAAAATTTCAACTTGGTAGCCTTCAATGTCCTTAGCTTTCCCATTTGCAAACGGTTTAACCCCGAACTTTATATTTATAAGTATCATTAATAAGATTTTATTTTTTTAATATCTAAAATATATTATATTAAAAAATTTAAATGATTATTCTATTTTATCCTATTATTTTTATTTTTATGGCATGTTTTTACATCTTTTATTGTTATTGGTAATATAGAGAAGCATATTGGTAATATCCAGTTGGGTCCCTGCCATAGTCTGTAACATAGAATAAGTTGCAATTCGACTGGACCTGCGCACCCAAAAACAAACCAACAAAATACACTTAAAAAAACTCATTTTCGTTGCTCACATTGCAGAAAAGTGTGCTATATCCACATTTATTACCATGGCATTGTCAGGTCTTGGCGCCGCAGCCAGCTACTGAGCGTTCTTTCAGCGACCAACTGAAACTCTCTTCACCTCCGCCCGATTGAAATACTTGGGAACGTTGACCACCGGAGAATCCCGCCTCTCCAAAGTGGATTGCGAGTGGGATATAAGGTGAGAAGCAGCCTTACATGATCTCAAAATCATGTGACAATCCACATTGGATAAAATTCCATGCAACGCAATTACAACCAAGATGGAAACAATCCTTGAAGTTTTGAACTAGCATGACCTTAGTTGGTTTAAATGACTAGTAGGTATGGATGGAAAAATGACTAGACAAATTTATCAAGGATGATCAAGGATATCTATAGTAAAGCACGAACCAAGGGATGTGCACATATAGGGATGTTCACATATAGGGATGTTCACATATATGGGCTATATAAGGTTGATTATGAAGGGATTCATGTTCATGCAATGTGAAAGCCACCTTAACCATAACAAAATTTTATGTAGTTGAAAGGACAACAATTTTGTACCTGATGTGGAAAATTTAAAATGCAGTTTCTCTTAGATGCACACTGAGTGAACCTTGTCCCTCATGGATCTAATGTCTATTTAAGGTATCACAATTATAATAGTCCACATATTGGGAGTAGTACGCACCATAGTATCTTTCTGTTTACTATTGTTCTTTGAGAATAAAACATAATGAAATTTATTGCAAAACTACCATTTTCCTTCATTTGTCCAATACTTACTCTTACATCAACTATTATCACTGTACATTAATACCACTAACCACCACATATCCATATGTCCTTATGTCCTCTACACTTCTCATTTCACTTCGACATTTCCATTAATGCAAACTGACATAGTATGAATGGAGATAAGATATTGAAGAAGATAAAGTATTCCACAATCTCTTGATTCGAAGTGACTTGGTTAATAAAAGTGATATTCTTTCCACGTGACGAGAAGTAAAAAAGAAACCATAGGTAATGCAAAGGTGAATCAAAGTCAATGACATAGTGGAAGAAGAATTACATATCGATAGTGTATTGACCAGGGGGAGTAAGCTAACTAGGGAGCAATCACCATAGTATCTTTCTGTTTACTATTGTTCTTTGAGAATAAAGCATAATGAAATTTATTGCAAAACTACCATTTTCCTTCATCTATCCAATACTTACTCTTACGTCAACTATTATCACTGTACATTAATACCACTAACCACCTCATATCCATATGTCCTTATGTCCTCCACACTTCTCATTTCACTTCGAAATTTCCATTAATGCAAACTGACATAGTATGAACGGAGATAAGATATTGAAGAAGATAAAGTATTCCACATGTTAATATTATGGTAGTTGTGGGAGGTATTTACCCCCATGTGTGAACCTGACGAGAATAGAAGACTCCGGGAAGCAAGAGAAACCCTAATGAGTTGGCTAATAACCCTAGAAGCCTTGTCGGCTCAAGAAGATAATTTATATTAGGCTATTAACCTCCAAGAGAAGAAGTCGGCCAGAAATAATAATAATATACTGAATAGACACATACCCAGAAGGAGAAGTCGGCCCCAGCAAAACTGGCAGGATTACTATAAATACAGGGCACCAGTTCTCATTTGCAGCATCTCAGAATTGCAGTTTCCCAGTTGGTGCATACTGCAGTTGCAGTCTGGTGCGCAGGTTTGGAGGAGGGTTGCAGCTGCAGCTGCAGCAACAACTAGTTTCAGTATTGGCTTGAATATCTCTTGGCTAGGGTTTGGAACATCTGATCAGTTTTTTGTGATGCGCTATCCTTGGGGATTGATGCGCTACTCTTTGTTTGGATATCTAGCCTAGCGTTTGCTTCCGGAGTAATTCTTAGTCAAGGTTAAGGTGCTTGGAGGGAGGCTTCGGCCTGTGGTTGGGTGACGAGGGTATCGTCAATGGTANGAGAAGTCGGCCCCAACAAACTGGCAGGATTACTATAAATACAGGGCGCCAGTTCTCATTTGACAACATCTTAGGACTGCAGTTTTCCCAGTTGGTGCGCACTGCAGTTGCAGTCTGGTGCTCAGGTTTGAAGGAGGGTTGCAGGTGCAGGTGCAGGTGTAGGTGCAGCAGCAACTAGTTTCAGTATTGGCTTGAATATCTCTTGGCTAGGGTTTGGAACATCTGACCAGTCTTTTGTGTTGCGCTATCCTTGGGGAGAGATGCGCTGCTCTTTGTTTGGCTATCTAGCCTAGGGTTTGCTTCCGGAGGAATTCTCAGTCAAGGTTAAGGTGCTCGGAGGGAGGCTTCGGCCTATGGTTGGGTGACTAGGGTATCGTCAATGGTAAAACGAGCACACCATCTTCTATATTCTAACAGTAGGGCCCCACAGTTGGATCACGATTGTTGTGAAATCGGTGGTAAATTTTACTTAGTGTTGTGATTTGAGGTAGGGGTTGAGTCATGATGGTTGCAGGTTCAATTCCTTGTTTCTTCAATTATAGTATTTGAGGTAATATTTTGTTGAATGTCGAACGTGATGTTGACAACTCGCTAAGCTAGTAAAAATAAAAAAATTTGATGTTTTGGAGTGAGATTCAAGTTGGTCACTGGTTCAATTCCATATTGTGGTGGAACATTCAACTTGAGTACATGTCCACAATTTTGAAACTAAAATGATTCAAGTTTACGAGATTCAAATGGTTGTGCCTTCTCAGTGGTAACCAATCGAGGTGTCTAATTGCTAAATGCTTCTAACTCAAGTTGTCTAGAGTAAGTTTGTAACATTTTAAGGTCTAGACATTGAAAATAACTTTTTACATAGTTTGTTTCTGAGTCCTGACTAGCTTCTTCTTATCTCAATGTGGAAAGTTTGCCCTTCCTCAGTTTAGGAGTTATTGCAATCAATGTAGACAACTTGCAACATTTAAATTGAAAACTTTTGGCTAAGAAACTGTAACTGGGGGGATATTTATTTTGCCAAACTTGTCCAGGATTGGCACATGGCCGCAATTGCAAACACAAGCACAAGTAGCCCACAAGGAGAAAACATGTTGTTGGGGAGACTTGAACTCTGGTGGGGGCATTAATAGCACCCTACTTTCATTGACCATGCAAGCCCCTGTTCACTGCCATAGATTTGTCTTTCTATCATATGGTCAAAACTTTTGTTATCTTGGGTTTGCACAAGATTGTTGATTTTTAGAGGAAGGGTTCATCTTATAAAACAAGAAACTGTATTGCTATGTAAATAATTGTATTGATTTTATAACAAAAATTACTAATTAAAGGTTATATGATGTAAGGTCACCTCATAATAGAGGCACGACAACTATTATTTATAATGTGTTGCAAAAATCATGTACAATGACATATATACCTCTTGGTCTTCATGGCTTCGTACCTTCACCTATAAATGTCCTAATGAAACTGTGCAACCACTTTGGGTATGTTACATTTAATTAAAGGTTGACCTCAAAATTAAATTGGCCTCTAGTTTAATTCTGATTTACATGGCAATGGTTTCATAAATGTTATATTCAAAACAAAAATGTTGAAAATATCTAGAGCCAAAAGCGGTAGAAGTGTTAATCTGAAACATAGGGAGATTACTTGGTGATAGTTCTCTAAACCATAACATCCTTGCACTTTGAAAAATTCTCTCCTTTGGAAAATTTAATAAATATTCTTCCTTTTTCTACAATGCCTTTATGGTAAATCCTTAGAAATTGTGATTGACATACTCTTCTTTGTAATTTCACATTTTTTTAACTTCAATATCAACTAGTTTAGTTAGGCATAATCTAAAATTAAAAAAGTTCCCTACACCCAACTCACTAAAATGTAGGGTATTTGGGCTTCCTCACCTACAACCCCTCTCTAGATTCTTGCACTGCTATATTGGTATACCAAAGTGACCCTTTGCTGAAATATCTTTCCATTGAAGACATCTTTGTAGTGGCACAACACAAGTATTTTTGTTGGAAAATATAAAAGGCTTTACGTTTGAAATAGTATCAGATAAGATAATATACTTTTATTAATGTCCAACTAATTGTTGATATTATGGTAGCTTCGGGAGGTATGTACCTCTATTGTGACCTTTGACAAGATTAGAATGTTCTGGAAGAAAGAAAATAAATGAACGTAACCCTAGAAGAGATGTTGGCTGAAGAGAGATAATTAAATGAATTAACTAGTACCCAGAATGAGAAGTCGGCCCAGGCAAGTTTGGCAAGATTACTATAAATACAGGGCGCCAGTCTCTCATTTGACACACTTCTCAGAATCGCAGAAAGTCACTTGTGCGCACTGCAGTTTGGCAGTCTTGTGCGCAAGTCCTGGAGAAGGTGTTGCGCCAGTTTTGGGTTGGACTCTCTAATCAACTTTGGTTACTTCTTGCTTGGCTATTGGATTGCTACCAAGATTCTTCTCTCTGTCAAGGTCAAGGTGCTCGGAGGGTGGCTTCGGCCTATGGTTGGGTGACAATAGTGATATTGTCAATGGTAAAATGAGCACATCCATTTATATTCTAACAAGTTATGGGCCCACACTTCCTTCATTCAGTCTAACCGCTGGAAGGAAGCATAGCCATTAGGATACTAAGCTCGCCGAAGAACTGTCGCTAGGGTTACTAGCAGGAGCAACTTCCAAGACACTGCCACTAGGGTTACTAGCAGGAGCAGTTGCTGAAACCCTAAAACCCAGATCCTGCACCTTGTGATGGAGCATCTTGCTCAAGGAGAAGTTATTCAAATGCACCCTAGTTCACCGCACCTTTTGGCACTCTCAGAAGACAGAAACGTCAGAGTTGAAGTTTTGGATCAAGGCATGACCAGTCACCAGTCAACCGAAGACATGAGTGAAAAGACCAGTCTTCTACACTACTCAACACTCACAGGAACGATTGAAGATGACATGTGGATAATTGATAGTGGAGCTTCAAGGCATATGACGGGAGATCAAGCCAGACTCTCAAATCTAAATGAGAAGAAGACATCATACAAGGTAGAGCTTGGAGACAAAAGCACTTACCCAGTGGAAGGATTTGGACAAGCCTCTGTCGAGTTGAAAACAGGTAACAATGTTCACTTAAGCAATGCTTTATATGTACCTGGTTTAGAAAAGAATCTTGTATCCATATCTTGCCTAGAAGACAAAGGAAACCAAATAGTTTTCGTAGATGGAAAAGTGTTATCTTGGCATAAAGACTCCAGCATAGAGAATGCGAGGGTTATTGGAACCCGTGAAGGAAATCTATACAGACTACTAGAACAAAATGATGTAGAACAAAATGATGAAGCCCTCGTACGTGATGAAGTCAATCCTAATGAACTTTGGCACAGAAGGTACGCTCATATTAACTATCAAACATTGCCTTTTCTCAAAAAGATGGTTGAAGGAATACCGGAATTACAGTCCACACATGAAGGAATTTGCAAAGGATGTGCTCTTGGAAAGAATATCAAGAAACCATTTCCAAGTAGCAACAATAGATCTAAGGAGATTCTAGATCTGATACACTTAGATGTTTGTGGTCCGATGCCAATCAAATCTCTAGGAGGATCTCTTTACTACGTAATCTTCATAGATGATTATTCAAGAAAGACTTGGTTATATCTACTGAAGACAAAAGACGAAGTATTCAACAAGTTTCAAGAATTCAAAGCAGAGATAGAGAACCTCACGAACAAGAAGATCAAGACCTTAAGAACAAATAATGGAGGAGAATACACATCAAAGGAATTCGTTGCATTCTGCAAATCAGCAGTAATTAGGAGGGAGCTGACTGTTCCTTATAACCCTCAACAAAATGGTGTAGCAGAAAGAAAGAACAGATCTATTGAAGAAACCGTAAAAGCACTATTAAACGATCAAGGCTTATGCATGTTCTTATGGGGAGAAACAACCATGACAGCAATATATGTTCAGAATAGAAGTCCTCATCGCATATTGAAGGACATGACTCCGGAAGAAGCCTTCTCAGGTAAGAAACCTAATGTGGAAAACCTAAGAATCTTTGGATGTCCTGTTTACTCTCACATTCCCAAGGACAAAAGGAATAAATTAGAACCCTCGGGAAAGAAGGGCATATTCGTGGGATATGTTATCTCCTCAAATAAATCAATCGAGTTATTTCATTTTAGGTGATAGGATGTCTTTTTAAAAAATACATTTTTAATTTTTTAAAGCTCATTTTTGAGAGCTTTATGCATGTAATAAAGTTAGATAAACATTTGTTTTAGTTTTTATTTGATTTGAGTCAAATCTCAGGTTTCGGTGGCTTAGGCGCTTCTTCGAAAGTGCTTCTTAGCTACTGAAAGCCTTAGCTTTCGGTAGCTTAAACAAAGAAATTCAAGGCTATTTTAGCCACCGAAATCGCAGGATCGGGGGAGGAGTCAGCACGTCCTTTCACACGTTTAAACCGTCGGGTTTGAAGTTTTATAATTGCAATTAGCCGCCGAAAAGACAAGAGAAGAAACCGTTTAAGACCGGGAGATGATCTCTGCATGATGTAGCGAATCTTTTCGGATCGCTGTTTCATCAAACTACATGGTTACGTACCTTTCATCATTACAGTGATCAACCATGATTGTTTCAAATCACAAGATGCTCTTTCGCATCCCTTGTAATCAGCGCCACGATCTAATGCTCGCCTCATTTTTCTCATCCTTGTCACAGTCGAGCCAAATCTCCCTAAGTCTACGCTTTGTAACTTTCTCCCAAAATCCGATTTTCAAATTGCAAGTGTATAGGAGCATTGCGACAGATGAAGAAAGGAGGATCAACTCTGAGGAAAGAGCTTGACAATATCAGTTACTTGGAATCGCGCTCGGAGGTATGCCAACTTTTCAGGGACGCAGGTTGCTATAATTTTTGTAAAAAATTATAGAGTTCTCACTAGCAAGTGGCAGAAGCCTTTGCCCCGACTTTCGATGGAAGGAAAGCAATCATCGATCGAGATGAATTCGAGGTTGATGAAGCCCTCATAGCCGAGGTGACAGAGCTTCCTAGGACTGGAGAAAAATGGTTCAAAACCACTGTCACAAAGAATGTTGAATTCAGGTCTTACCTGAAACCAAAACACAAGGATTTGATATGGAAGAAAGACATTCCTGTGTCTTTCCTTGAAGAGAAATGGCAACAGTTACTAAAAGCCCTTATGGTCTATATAACTTGTGAAGGCAGATATAATAGGGTGATGATTTACCATTTCAAACTCATGAATCATTTTACTGGTAGAAACCCACTCAATCTGCCCTATTTTCTCCACAGAAGCTTATCTAAGATGGCTCATCAGGTCAAGGCCAAGCCCAATAAAGTTGCAGGTAGACTATCCCACCATGGTCTAATTAAACTCTTGGTTTGTGAGCTGTTGCAGAGAAGAAGCAAAGAGTGGAATTACTTCTTGTTCTGGAATGATTTTCAGACTGATATACAGCCAAAAGGCAAAAAGAGTCCTCATTACAAGAAGTCTTCTACTCCCAGAAGTGGAAAGAGGAGGAGGAGAGCTATCTCTCCAGTTCCAGTTAATCAACCCTCTCCTTCTTCTAAGCTTAATAGAACTAAGAAGAAACTAAAATTCAGCAGTGAAACAGATAAGGCCGAAGAACCCCCAGTGAACAAGAGCATTCTTAATCTTCCTTACACAGACTCGGAAGATGAAGAAGACCAGATTGAAACAGGGCATGAAGATTTAGTTACCACAGGGCATGAAAATTCGGTTTATGTAGATGTATTCACAGCAAGGTATGAAGTCCTTCCATCACCTACATCGCAAGAAGAACAAGAACCACAAGTTGCAGTTGCCTCATCTAGCAAAAGAGTGAAGCAGAGTAAATCAAAGGAAATCAAGAAGCTTAAGAAGAAGTTAGCTCAACAAGAAGTGCTAGAAAGTGTAATTAAAACCAGATATGAAACCCCGTCAAAGAATTTTGCAGAAAGCAACTCAGCCCTGGAAAGATTAGCACATGAAAGCATAAAGGAAAAGAAAAAGAAGGAGAAGATTGTAAAAGATTACAACAACTTATGGAGAGTAGCTAAGGGTTTGAAGAAAAAGGTCAGGGCTTTAAGGTTGAAAGCTATGTCTTCAAAACACCAGTCTCAAACACATGCTACCCTCGAAACCCTAGCAGAGGTAGCAGTTCAGTGCAATGAACCAGAGGCAACCAACAATCCTACAGTCTTTGAGCAAAATGCAGAAGCCTAAAAAGATCATCCCTAAGGCGTTTTTGAGCTAAGACAAAAGGTATTTTGAAATTTTGATAATTTCTTTTAAATAGACCTTTCGGTGGCTTAGGCGAACATATCGATTGTTCATTAGCCACCAAAAGCAGAGCTTTCGGTAGCTAATTGGTCCGAATTCTGTCTATTCTAGCTACCGAAAGCACTGATAGGGCATAAAGTTAATATTTTTGCACAGATCCAGGTTTTCCTTGTCCAAAAGCCTCAGGAATGGTTCCAATCAATAGACAATAATTAATGACATCCTTATCAAGAGTTTGTTTTGATTTTGGAGATGCTCTACAAGGCAGAAAGGTCAAAATCGGTTAGCTATTTTCAGGATATAAAGTTGTTTGATTGTCAGCAGGTGTCATTTTCGACTTCTCTCATATCACATAAAATCCAACAGCCTCGGAAGGCTCACTACACTTGCCAAAGAATCTGAAGGACATAAAGATCATCCAAGGATAGGAACTGACCTATTTTATAGGATCTTTGCCTATTTTCTTGGGCCAATTATTGACTTTCTATTTTAGGCAAAATTTGATCCAGTATTCTAGGATTTTGACACTGTTTGTAAAGGCTATAAAGCCCAGAACATTTGATGAACAAAGGGTTCGACTTTGAGTTCTAGACTCGACGGTTATTGTGATTAAGACATTTTCTTTAATATATTCAGCTTGCAAGCTTCTTTCATTGTTATTGTCAGACTCTCTTTTCATTTCTATTCTATGCCTGAGTTGAAATCATTTCTTTGTCTTTGTTTAAATGTCCTATGGTGATTGTCATCTTACCTTTGATTATTAAACAAGAATCATAAGCATCCATTGCTAGTTTGTTGACCCATCATATATATGGTTTATGTATGTTCTGGTTAATTGATTGGTTTCTTATCTATTTGATCTACAAACCTATCTGATAATAGCTCTTGAAGGCCTTGTACTGTGTGAATATAACTAGACTGTCTTGAAGATCCAATCCAGTGATTTAGATATTCATCTTGATCCAATCCCACACCCATTATTGAGAAAATAATTATAAAAACAGTTAAGTTACCAGGCATCTCTGAGATATAGCCTAGGAGAGTTTCCTGGAGTGATAACAAATTGGCACCGTTGCCGGGGAACGGAGATTGAAGCTCAGCTTCCTTGGGAGATGACATAGATCCAACTTTGATGATAGACAAAGTCTGGACACATTTTCGGTTGTAATCATCTATCTGGCAACTCCATTGGAACGAAGTGGCTTCGAGAAGGGCTCATACCAGAGCAAACCAAGAAAGGCCACTGGCAACACCAGTTTCAGACCATGAGAAGATCATCAGAAGTGGAAAAGCATTGCAAAGACAAACTTCCAAATTTGCAAGAGCATCTAGACTAGGTATTTCAAGAAACACTTCTTCATTTGTTTCTACAGAACCTCTTGTCGAATCCACTTCTGCTGAAACTTCTAGTTCTCAGAAAATTGTGATTTTGTCAAAATGCTTGAAGGGTGATGAGCCTTCAATTTCTTCTGATGTTATAGATCCTATTTCTGAGCATATTAC
>SNQJ01S0030305.1:0-17974 GCA_010110895.2 Picea sitchensis | reverse complement strand
ACAATAGAGATATGCTACTGTGGTGGATATGTTCCACTGTTCGTGACTATGTGTCACGGTTTGAGTAGTTGTGTGCTACCATGGATAAACACAGTTGTGTTCTATCAATTGATATTGTACCTGTTGTCATGAAGATTATCCAGTTGGATAATAATGACGGTGCTCGTGATGCTACCAGTTGAATGGTCTGTTTGTGCTCAAGACCATACCTCCCTAGCTAGGAGGGAGTGTTAATATTATGGTAGCTTCGGGAGGTATGTACCTCTATTGTGACCTTTGACAAGATTAGAATGTTTCGGAAGAAAGAAAAGAAATGAATGTAACCTTAGAAGAGATGTCGACTGAAGAGAGATAATTAAATGAATTAATTAGTACCCAGAATGAGAAGTTGGCCAAGGCAAGTCTGGTAGGATTACTATAAATACAGGGCGCTAGTCTCTCATTTGACACACTTCTCAGAATCCCAGAAAGTCACTTGTGCGCACTGCAGTCTGGCAGTCTTGTGCGCAAGTCTTGGAGAAGGTGTTGCGTCAGTTTTGGGTTGGACTCTCTGATCAGCTTTGGTTACTTCTTGCTTGGCTATTGGATTGCTACCAGGATTCTTCTCTCTGTCAAGGTCAAGGTGCTCGGAGGGTGGCTTCGGCCTATGGTTGGGTGACAATAGTGATATTGTCAATGGTAAAACGAGCACATCCATTTATATTCTAACACTAATGACCATAAATATTTCAATGGGATCGCTAGGTACGATAGTTTGAGATACAAAGTGGGATCGCAAAGGTTGCTTCTAGAAAATTATTATATAATAGAAAACTAGCCTATGTTGTAAACGACCTAAAGGCTAAATCCTAATAGCATGGAGTAGGGAAACAAAGGTAGGGAAGAAACACCTGATAGATGATTGGTTAGAGGAATTGGAAGAACAAGATCTGGTCTGAGATATGTCTTGTTATTGGGGTGTTGCAACTCGTGGTTGAGATCTAGAGTAGGTATCCTGATTGTTGGTGCAATATGAGTTGTCTCAGGATTTGAGGCGTTGTGTTCGTAAGGGTCTTGTTGGTCGAGAACATAAGGCCTCTCGTGGTCTCACAGATTTGATAGGTGATGTAGTGCTGCTATATGCTTGTCTATTGGTACTTTTGTTTATTGGAAACACTAGAAAGAAAGTTGTAATTGGTCAGATGGGGTTCGGTTTGGGCCGGGGTGAATGGAGTGAGCAAGATCTAAGTCTAAAGGGGCCTCCCTTATGTATAGTGTTAAGCATCTTTGGTCAAGGAAGTGGAAGAAGCATGCCCATATCCTAACTACGTCTAACACTTTTCATCATTCCCCTTCACTACCATCTCGTTCATAAAAGAAATATTATCCTTGCTTTTATTTGACTTATCAAATGTCATCCAACAAGGTCTAGATGAAGAAAAGCCTAAGACAAAGTCAAAAAATTAAGCTAAAAAGGCTAGAGGTGAAGAGCATAAATGTTAAAAATATGGAAAAATACTAAGGCATAGAGCTATGCCACCTCATTAAAAAGGTCCAACCCTAAGCTCCTATGCTAAAAATGCATATCTAAAGAGAAAGGACTAGGTAAAATAAACAAAATGTGAAAGGGGATAGTAAAAAGGTGTCGAGGTGGTAACTCTTAATCAAGCTCCCTTTGAAAAGGCTTACAAGTGCAAAAAAAGAAGATTCCTAGCTATAAAAGGCTAGTTGGACCAATAAAAGACCTAATACATCATTAAAAATGACTTTGGGGGTCAAAATATAAATTTTCCCTACCTTTTTCCATCAATTATTCATTGAATTCGCCTATCTCTATCTCTAGCTAAATAACTTAGGAAATGCCTTTTTTCCTAATCATAGACATGTAACATGGGTAAAAGGTGTCCCACCATGGTAAACTTGGGCAATTTTTTAAATTTACCCATGTTAAGTTGTTATTAGAAGATATTACTTAATGTTTGTCGCCTAATGACTTGTTTGAAGCTTGATGCATCATTATAGGTGGGTGCCCCACATTGGAGTTCGTGCAATATGCCTTGAGATCTGTGTTACTACCTTAGGATTTGTGTACTTGCATTGGGATCTGTGTACCTAAATTCAGCCATATCTACTCACATTGGGAGCCATGCAAATTTTCTTGGGATTTGTGTCATTGCATTGGGATCCATGACAACACGGTGGATGATGACTAGGAGTTCACATCATCACCATGTCATCCACATCATCAAATGAGTACACTTGTCAGCGTACAGACCATTGCATGAGCATATGGCATATATTCACTCAACATGTATGAAAACTCCTCTTCAAGGCGGATTTTTTCTCTCCTTCATACATGGGAAGCTTCTAGAATCTTCTAGAAGTGGCACATCTTCTCTCTCCTCTTTTGACTCACACATATGAGAGTTTGTTGAAGATTGCACTCACTTTGAGGAGTTTGTTGTAACCTTCCATGGTTTTCTCACATGGTTTTACTTTAGCACGTGGAATTGGCTCATGGTTTTACCTAGGCCATTGTATGAGCACATGGTTTTATTGTAGCTCATGGTTTTGATGTATGGTTTTGAGGAGGCCTCTACCTATTTAAGGAGGGCGTCATTCTCATTCTTCATGGTTGGAAATGGAACAAGAAGGCTACTTTGCTCCATTTTGGTGTGTATTTTTCTTTGGTTTCTTATGTATATTTCTCTAGGGTCTATTTAGAAGGATCTTGGCACACAAATTTGATTGAAGGAAGGGTATTACAAGGTAGAAAAAAGAAAGCAAGCTATTGTTGATGTTTGGACAACATCGGGAAGACATTATCCCGGATTAATAATTAATAATATCATTATTAATTATTAATTATTATTATTAATAATAATAATAATAATAATAATAATAATAATAATAAATAGTTATTATAATTATTAGAGACGCATCCTTTCATGGATGGTCACCATATGTGCCTTTAGGTTCTTTTTATATTTGGCACATTCATTGTCGTAATACCGAACCAATCATGAATCTCATGTACATCATATACAACCAATCACATCATCTCATATACAATATTATATTATATCATCTCATATAAAAATTCAACATGGTATCAGAGCGGGACTGGGCTAGTCCCCTCACAGGAGGGCCCAGGAAAATGAGAGTAGAGTAAAATGTTGGGAGTGTTAAATTTATTATGGGGTTGTTACAATCTCTATATACAACATATTTACTTTTTACTCCTACCTAAATTATAGAAAGAATTCCATAAATTATGGTGGGCAGTAATTTCTAGTAAAAATGTCTAATTACCTACATATGAAGAATGTACTACTTATTTACTTCTACCTAAAATTATGCAAAGAATCACATGAATTATGGAGGAACAATTTAACAAAGTCAAATACTATGTGGATGGATTATAACCAAATAACCAAATTAGTGTTAATCTTTGGGTAGTTACGGGAGGTATTCTCCAACTATTTATAAGAAAGAAAATTAAATTAAATTTTCAAAAAGACGTCTCTTTGGATCAATTTAATATTACTATAAAAAGACACTTGAAAGACACAACAATAGACACACATATTTTTTCTCTCACGTGGGAAGTGATCTAAGGAAGAGACCGAAGTTTCTAAGTAGTTGAAATTTTCCGAGTGTAATTACTTGTGATGTTCTAGAGTTTACTAAAGTAATATTGTATATCATTTGTAGGGTCACAGTTGTGTAAATCCATGTAATGAAGAAGAAGAGGAGGTCATCACATGCAAAGGGAGCAGATGAATCGGAAGACTATATAGCCTCAGAGGGAGTCAAGCTTCAGAGGGAGCATGTAGACTCAGAGTGGGCCTGATCTAAGAGAGAGTTAGTTTCTTAGAGACTTTCATTCAGAAAGGATTCCTCTTCAGAT
This sequence comes from Picea sitchensis, assembly GCA_010110895.2. Classification (NCBI taxonomy): domain Eukaryota; kingdom Viridiplantae; phylum Streptophyta; class Pinopsida; order Pinales; family Pinaceae; genus Picea; species Picea sitchensis. The sequence continues at coordinate 14,085 of SNQJ01S0030305.1, read as the reverse complement.
TTAGATTCAGATCGGAGAGACGTCCTCCAGGACTGACAGACAGGGGGCTAGACCTTAAGGAGATATGAGACCTCCTCGAGAGGATTCCCTTGTTTCAGTGTGTTATCCCCGATATCTAGGGATAACTAGGAGATCATGTCTCGAGGCCCACATGGTCCTAGACATGGAGTACGAGAGCAGATTGACTTGAGCATGGCCCTTGAGGGCTTGTTATCGCACGGTTTGTAGGAAAGGTTAAATAGCTTGAGTCAAGGGTAGAAACCGGCGTAACAGGAGCTTCCCCCTCCCAGACATGAGCACGGTTTTTACTGACCTGAGCATGGCCCTTGAGTTATTAAGATTTAGCCAGCGTTGTTGCTTGAGTCATAGAAATCGGCGTAGAAGCTCTCATCGACGAAACAGCCTGATGGTTTTTCTGAGTTTGGGAGAAACTAGAGATCGTTCTGTTGTTCGATAGTGAAGGAGTGATGTCAACTTTTCCATCAGATTGATCAAGATATTCACGAAGATCGTTGAAGCATCGTTATGGCACGTTCCAAAGACAACTAGGAATGGCAAAGGATTAGCACTTCACAAAATCAATGACTCATCTCTAATACATGAGCAATAATAAATGCCATTAGCTGACCTAAGTCAATGATGGCTTAATGTGCCAAAGAGTATAATCACTTCAATAAAGCATAAGGACAAATGGCATTCAATGTGTGCAAATTAAAACATAGGTCATATCACAAATGCAAATGTCTAAATCAATGTTTCAAAAATTGCCACGGCCACCGCAATTTCAATGATGTCGCTAAAGGTACACGGGCTTTCAACAATAGGCTGTTAAAACAATAAAGAGGAAACGTTTACTTCAAATAGCTTGTGGGGAAAGAAACAAGTAATGTCCCTAATGCCAATCAAAGGGTGCTAACAATCAACGCTATGCATACCAGAAAATGAAGTATGACGTTAGCCCCATGATAATGTTTCTGCAGGACGTCAAGCTTTATCAAGGAACCAAATAGAGAGGAAAAGAGCACAACGCTCCACCAAATAATACTTGCAAATGTAAACTAATAGCTCAATGCCAATCAAATGAGCATAAAGCCAAAACGCTAGGGCTTAGACAAGAGTTGCCATAGTATAATGCTCATGCCATTGTTGTTGCTTCGCGTGTTGAAGCAGTCAGTGGATCGAAGCGGACAAAATCAACCGTACCCAAAATTCAATCTAACTCCATCGGGCTACAAAGAGGAGATGAGTACGCACCCCCATCCAAGCACAAGTTAAAAAGGGCCCCACGCCATCCACTTAAAGTTAGTCTAAAGAGGTTAGGCTAGCAACCAGGTTAGTTAGGGTTTGCAAGCTTCAAGTTTGAAGTTTGAAAGAGCACCAAAGCCCAAAGAAAAGACTTTGATTAGTGCCTTGTTAAAAGTTCACCGCTACACTCCTAGAAAGATCATTAGTATAGATCAAGGCTTTGATATGATACATGGATAAGATATGGTTGATATGCATTGACATTATGAATCTGAGTGAGGATATTTGAGCTGAGAAGCTGTCAAGATTCTCGCTATATAAGGAGCATTGCCTCGCGTTAGATGTCATTATTTTAAGAGTATTCATCAGTGATGGTTCTAGTGAATTTTAGCTTGTCTCGCAAACAGGTGCTTCAGGAGTGATCTTCTTGTGACTATCTCGGGCATCAATCAGGGAAGGGTTCTCCTTGACCCGGAATCTTTATCCTTTTCCCCTTCACTTATCCAGATTGACATTAGGGACGCCTTGACTTGCTCCTCCAAATAGAAAGTGTTTCTCCCCATCGAGGTGACAAGTGGTGGGGAAGCTCCCGTTACTGCTTCTACCCCTGACTCAAGCTATTTAACCTTTCCTGGCAAAACCGCATGTATAACATTTTACGCCGCTGTCGGGACACTGAGTCTCCCTTCCTCAAACGACATATCTTTGGTAAGTCTTGCCTTAGAATCCTTCTTGTAAGCTTACCCCGGCTACTCCACTACGCTTTCCTATTCTTTGGTAGTTTCAGGGAAGCTTATCCGCTAATCTAATCGGGATGATCAACCACCTGATGACCAACGAGTAACTTCACCCATGGGACCTCGGGAGTTTGAGGCCTCGATTAAGGAGCAAAATCCCGTGATACCCAAGACAAATGCCCCTATATCCAAGAAAAGATGGTTCCCAGCATTCACCGTAGAATGGGGAAAGAGTTGACCTCCATATGAGTGATTTTATTCTTACTTCCAGCTCCACACTGTTGCTGATGAGGCTGAAGACTTGGTGATGAAGTCAGCTTCCCCGCATGGAGAGGTTAGAAGATGGTATGATAATCTTCAAAAGCCGCATTCATTCTATGGATCATTTTGAGAGGGTTTTCCGCGCAAGGTGGACCATGAAAATGGAAGACATACAATCATTGCTCAAAGAACTCTAAATATGGCAAACAAGCAAGATTTGAGACCGGCCGAGATTAATGTGCTGTGTCTGAAAAGACATTTTTCCATTCCTCTTTATCGCCAATCTCAAGTATAAGTACCTCATCTATCTTATACTAATGGACTTCAGGCAAATTTGAGTTTCAACAAGAGAAAGCCAGCATTACCTCCGAAGCTCACAGAATGGCCATGGAATTGAGAAGAGAGTCTTTTCGTGACCAAGACTGATGCTATGGACACTCTCAGCATGATGATGAAGTCGGTTTCATGAAAACTTTGTTGAAGATAGCTACAAGAGAAAGGGGGAGCAAATTGTTGACCAGCAAAAAAGAGAGCGGAAATGAGGAGCAAGAATCGAACAAGATAATGAAGCATCCAATTCGGCTCTTCCCAATCGATGAAGTTTATAAGTAATTTAACCTGCTTTCTCCATACAAAGAAAGCTTAAGTATATAGGTTAGTCACCAAGGCTTCAAGATGCTATCGACACCGTATTCAAGATCTAAGAGGAAAAGGAAGCCCTGGATGAATTAGAAGTCCCTTGCTGTGAAATCCAAGATGAAGAAACAACACATGCTGAAAACAATTCTAGTTCAAGTGCCTACACAAGAAGAAATGTGTAGTTACCCTCCTCCCATAGATCTTGATGATGCTTTACCTTCACATGAAAAAGGAGGAGGAAGATGATGATGTCCAAATACTTGAAGCTCTTGCTCGAGAAGGATTAAGCGAGGTACATCGTTCCCTCTCCAAATTTTTAAATGGTTATTTGTTTTATGACACAAAGAGTGAAAAGTATTGGATTTTTTAACTCACCCATGTTATGATACTAATACCGACATAAATACTTTGATGAATTCATACATGTTGGGAGACGTAGGTGGATACTTTGGTTATGATAATGATCCCATCTTATGACAATCGAGAGTCATCTCCGGCCAAGGTCTTTGCAGTTGTCTCCGGGCCGATTCGCGACCAATGGCAACAAGGAGATGAAGTTCTTTACTTCAGGCCTTTAAAAACAATTCAAGGACTTACCTAGTAACTCCTATTCTCTCTGTGATGATTTTCACTTTTACCTTGAGATGTTTGATGAGTATGTCGAAAGTACTCAACCTTTTATGAAGATGATTACCGACCACCGCTATGTTCACCTCCAAAGTAGTATTATTTGTTTTAAGGAGGTTACTTCATGACTTTTCTCTTCCCAACCACCTTTTATTTCTTTGCCTTGCTTTTTCCTTTCAGGGTGTAGTTGGGGAGTGCTTTTTTCGTGTTGAGTTTCTCCTGGGCAAACCCTAGGTTTCTCTGCGGTTGGTTGCTATACTTTGTCCCATCAGTTTTCAACCTTTTCTTGATGATTCGCCAGACATCTACTAGATTTTCGTCAATCCTTTCCCCTTAGAATGAGGATGTCCTAGGTCACCACTCTACTGGCCCTTTGTGTCCGGTCAACCTTGTACTTTTTGTGACCCTTTCTTTGATAGGATTGAGTGCTTTTTCGTAGATGGACTTTGGCACGATTTTATCCTCCCACCCTCACCTAGAGTTGGGATTCTGACTCCTTCGATGATATCGTATAATTTAAACTCATGACATGTTTGAAGTTGATGTATCAATCGCTTTGGTTTAAGGATGAAGCACAAAGCAAGGTGTATCGTGGAACGCTATCGGATTGGCTACATTGGTTGTTTGACTACACCCAACTTCCAACCAAGAGGTAAGTACAATGTGAGTTTCATGTTTTCTGTTTTCACTTGTGACTGCCTTGTATATGCACAATTATTTATGATTGGCTCTATATGCACATTTATTTAATGCCTATATGCACATTTATACTCTTGCTTTTTACCTGGGTGGCAATACTAACTCGGGCTCTTGTTGCTGGGATGTGCTCTTTTGTCGGCGGTGAGCGTGTCACAGTCTACCGCTGAGATTAATGAGTTCCCTATACTTCTACGCTACATGTCCTCGAGTTGGAGCCGATGTTATCCCCGATATCTAGGATAACTAGGAGATCATGTCCTCGAGGCCCACATGGTTCCAGACATGGAGTTCCAGAGAAGGAACGACTGAGCATGTAATAATATCCCTGAGGGACTTCTTCTTCTTCTTCTCAGCCAGATTTGCCCCGCCAGCCAGCACTCCAGCCTCCATCACTACCGGTTTGACCTTGCAGACCAGAAAAGGCTCTTGTTCCATGAGGTAATTCAACCTGTATCATGGTATGTCATATTTGATCATTATAACATTCTTATGTATTTACTAGATCTCTTTCATTCTATAACCTGCTTGATTTTACACTCAACCCACTTGACCAATATTGTTCGGGTGATTGATGGGTAGCTTAAAGCTGAGATTCATAGGTTTTGGTTAGCCACCAGTTGGGAATTGAAGAACCATCACCCTGCTCCTATATTATCACCTTTTCATCTTAAAACCCGCCCATTTTTCCCACTCCCCTAGTCCGGCCATTAGAGGACCATCCGGTACATCTTGTCTCTAGGAAGAAGGGGCTAAAGGCCCGTGGGGTAAAAGCAACAGTAAAAGATAAAGTCATAGGAAATGAAACCTACAGATGCTTCGCCTGTGGGACCCCCGAGAAGGCTAAAAAGCCTCCTCATAAGAAACCGAGGGACCCTAAGAAAATGTGATAAATAAATAAAGTGCAAGACCCAATTAAGAGGATGGGAGGTCTCATCAATGCAGTCGCCCATTATGTTCATAGGTATTTAACGGTATGACATTTCTCATCATCTGGTTACCAAGCTGTGGCAGTTGACCTTTGGTTGTAATAATGGCCAAAGGAAAGTGGGGTCTCATCACGAGCCACTCTATTATCATTTGAAGATACCTAGTGGTAACACTGCTACTCTCTCGCCACCTAGCTAAGTGCTGTCCTCTTTGGTCAAGGCTTGTAGCAAAATATAAATAAAGAAAGATAAGGCACAAGGGCTTGGAAAAATGCATCCATGACGTGGTACAGCCAGCCTCCTACAAAGGGGCAAGGCACCTTGGCTGTGCACGACACTCTAGGTCCGATTTGCAACCGTGACATCCCAAATCAAGGACACGCCACCATGCCACATGTTTGGATAACCTCATGAAACTTTCCAGTTCTTTGTAGGTATTGACCCAATAGGTTGCCCTTGGTTACTTTGACTTGTATGGTGGGTCCGTAAGGTCTTTGAGCTATTAGCATTTGTTAGGGGTGTCAGTGCATGCCATTTGATAATTTTAATGATGAAATTTGATTTACATTGCTAAGGTAATGTTCAGGACCCATGAGTCTCCCCGGAGTGGCGTAGCCTTGATGTGCAAGGGACCATGCCCGGGCGATGTGTGTACTGCAGGATCTGCACATGGGGAGATGGATCGGCCGAGACCTCCATGGGCTGCTGGGAAAGCCCACGATGGATCGCTGGGATGGCAGATGGTAGGACGGTTGTGTGATGAGCCCTGCACAGAGGAGAAGAAGGACGCCCCAGACGTTTTGGCCATGATTGTGGCTTATGGGGATCAGCCCCCATGTGTGACGTGGACTATGATGGATGTGATCAACATGGCCGGACGATTTCCGGTGGCACGCAAGTGCCTTTGATTTATTAGTTTGGTACGTGGTGGCACGATGTCGGGAGGCCCGTGAGGGGCAACGTCCCACTCCATTTGCGGGTTATCATGCCCTAAGAGGGCAAACGCCCGAGGGGTTTGACTTCTTGTCTTTTGCTCATTTTGGCAATTTAGCATGTAAAAAAGTAAATGATTTAAAATTGAACTGCTAGCCTTGTCGGCTATCTTGTTGACCTAATTCTTAATTCTAAGGTCATGCATTGTATAAATAGAGGATGTTTTTCCTCTTAATGATAATAACACAACTTGCTCTCATTTGTGAGAGAGACTCTTTAGCTCTGTCTTATTTTGATTCTTTACACCAGATCATTTAATGTCTTCATGATCTTGTAAGTGTATTTCTCTGTGCTTCCTTTGAATGAATAGTTGTTGTCTACATTTACATTCATTGTATCTTGTTGCTTTAACTTAATCCTTGAAACCCCAGGGAGTCTACACTACACAAGTAGGTTGAGACTTTATGTCCCCATAGCATTAGTTTTAACCATTTGATTTGAGAGAGTTTTAGCCTAGCCATTGCTACATTCAGCCTTCTCTTCTCTTGTGCTAGTTTTGAGCAGAAATTGAAGAAAGGATTGATTCTAGGCCTAGCCTTAAGCACCTAGGGTTTGATTCTAGGTTTGAGAGCCTTGCCTTTGCAACACCTTTTCAAACATAGGTTTCTATTCTCCTACAGCTTACCAAGGAAGTGTTATGAAAAGGATTGAAGCTCTAGGCCCAGTCTTGCTACCCAGGGTTAGTCTCTCCTTCTAGGGTTAGGGTTTAGTGGTTCTGCCTTTGCAACACCACTAAAACCCACTTTATTCCTTTGATTTTGAAGACCTTCTAAACCATTAGTTACCTTTCTCTTGACCCATTAACCCAAGGCACCAATCTAGAGTCTTTCCTTGAGCTTCTGTTAAAAATTTTCAAACTTCAAACTCTTTCAAAATTGCAAAACCCTAACTAACCTAGTTGTTAACCCTAATGGACGCCATACATCACTCAAAACCTTTGTTTAAGACCTGCATGTTTGTCTTTGTCACTTCTTTGATTGATGTGAGCCTTTGACTTCTGTTGAGATTGATTGGTGCAAACGTTGGCTCTCTTTTCTTCTTGATTTGACTTTTTGACAAAAGCTTGACGTCACAATGCAGAAATATTAGTATTAGGGTCGACGCCACACCTCTTTTCTTTGTCTTATACCCGCAACGTTGTGGATTGTTAGTGTACCTACTTGATTGGCATAGAGTTATTGTTCATGTTCTTAAGCCAATTTGACAAAACGCTTCTAGCTCTTTGTCTCTTAATTTACTCTTTAGTTTAGCCCACGTCACCTGTTGCAGAATTAGTATAGGTGACGTGGCAAAGATTGTTATATGAGCTTGATCTATTGCATTGATACTTGATACATGGTTTGAATTTATCACATTGAATGCGATTGTCTTTATGCTATATTGAGAAGACTTATAATAACTTCTCAATATTGTTTATTAGCCATCATTGACTTCGCCAATAATAGCATTAGTATTTGCTCATATATTGAAGATAATCACCATTTTATACAACCCATTGTGCTATTATACTATCGTGTGCTTCAAGCAGGTTGGTTCTTGTGACTATCTTGGGTATCAATCTGTGGAAAGGTTTCTCTCTGACTTTGTCTTTATCTTACCCTTCCTTCATTTATCCGTATTGACTTTAGGGACGCCTCCCCTTTGACTTCTGTTCTCCTAAATAGAAAGAGCTCCCCCATCGTAGGTGACAAGGGTGGGGAAGCTCGCTACGCTTCAAAGCCCTGGCTCCTTCCTCCTCACAAAACCGCATGTATAATCGTATTCATCTTTCTTCTTCTCAGCCATACTTGTCCCGCCAGCATTCAGCCTCCATCACTCACCGGGCTTGGGCTTGTATCAGAAGAGGCTCCCTCAGCTCCATGAGGTAATTGGTCCGGGAGGTATCATGGTATGTGTCATATTTGATCATTATAACCTTCTTATGTGTGCATTAGGTTCCTTTCGTTTCTGATGTCTGCTTGGATCTACACTAATCCGCTTGACCACCGTTGGGGTAATTGATGGGGTAGTTTAGCAAGTTGGTATTCATGGGTTTTGTTAGCCACCAAAAGGGGATTTGCGTAACCATCAGTCCGTCTTCATATTATCACTTTACATCTTAAAACCCTCGCTTCATCCATCCCATCTCCCCTAGTCTCCGCCATTAGGATGACCCATCCGTGGTACATCTTGTTCAGGGAAGAAGTGGCTAAAGGTCCAGGAGGTAAAAGTAGCTGGTTAAAGATAAAAGCCACAGGAAAACAAAACCTAGAGATGCTTCGCCTGTACCCCGAAGGCAACAATAAAAGCCTCTCAATAAGAAACCGAGGGACCAAGAAAAATGAAATAAATAAATGTAAGATCTAACTAAGAGGGATGGGAGGTCTCATCACGACGGGCCCATTATGTTCATAGGTACGAAGGAATAACATTGGCTTTCACCCTATCCTGGTCACCAAACCAAGTGACCTTGTCAGATGTGGCTGGAAGGTTGGGGTCTCTATCACGAAACAACCCTTCTCATTTCTGCTAAGATATTAGTGGGTAACGCTTACGCTTTGGCCACCAAGCCAAGGCGCTATTCCTCACAAGGCTTATAGTAAAATGCAAATAAAGAAAGATAAGGGCAAATGAGGGGCTTGGAAAAAATGCATCCACAGACGGGTACAGAAGTCAGCCTCCTACAAAGGCACCCATTGCATAACACTACCTTAGTTTGACTATGACTAGACATCCCTAAACCACAACACTGCATACGGTTTAAATAACCAAGGAAACTTTCCATTTCAGGGTAATATTCAATAGTTGCTCTTTGGTTTCCTCTTGGCTTTGTATAGTGGGTCCGTAGGGTCTTTGAGCTCTTAGAAGATTTGTTAGGGATGTTATGGCTATATTTGATAATTTTAATGATGAGATGTGGATTTGGCAATGGTTAAGGATGTCTAGGACTCCGATGAGCCCCCCTGAGGGCTGTAGGCTTTTGATGCGTGACCATGCCCGGGCGGACAGTACCGTGAGGATCTGCACATGGGGAGATGATTAGCCCGGACTCCATGGGGGCTGAAGAGCCCACCAGATGGATGTTGGGATGGCAGCAGGCGTGGGACAGGTTTGTGACGCAGCCCCTTGCACGTAGAAGAAGAGGGACGCCTCATCGTGATCGCTGGCATAGATCATGGTCATGGGGATCAACCCCTCAAGTTGATGGGACATGGACCATGATGGATGTGGACGCTGATAGCTGGACGACTTCTAGAGCATGTGGCAGCGTGCTGCTTCCTTGGGCACGTAGGACAAGTTGGTCGGAGCCCCGAGGGCAAACCGCTTTGCCCATTGATGGTTATCGCCCTGTAAAGGCCAATCGCTCTCTAAAGGCTTGGACTTCATTTTCATTTTCTGCTTCATTTTGGCATTTTAGCATGTAAAGTGACAAATGATTTAAAAATTGTAATGTTAGCCCCGTCATTTTGTTGACCTATTTTGTAAATCAAAGGTCAAATATCATATAAATAGAGGACGCTTTCTCCCTCTTTTGCATCATAACATAACTTGCTCATTTGAGGTGATCTTAGCTCTTGTTCTTGGCTTTTGTCTCTTGGAAGTGTGGCTAACTCTTTAAAGCGATTTCATTTTTGGCAAAGTGGTGCTATTTACTCATTGGAAGTTTACAACTAGGGTGTGGATTGGGCTTTCTTCATGATCTTGTAAGTATGTTTTGCATCAAACTCTTGGATGAATGGTCGCTTGTTTAACATTTGCATTAATTGTTATCTTGTTTGCTATTTCCGACCTGAAACCCTAGGGAGCCTGGCACACAAGTAGGTTGGAGTACTCAAGGTCCCCATGAGTAAAGCTTTGGCCATTTTGATTGAGAAGGTTTAGCCTAGCCATACAATAATCTAGCCATCTCTTGTCTTGAGCTGGCTCTTTGAGCATAGATTGAAGAAGCAGCCATGTCCTAGGCTCAATTGAATTTACACCTAGGGTTTACTTCTAGGGTTTTGAAAAAGCCCTACATAGCAACACTTTTCAGCCATAGGTTTATAATTTTAAGCTGGGCCGCTTTTGCCAAGAAAGTCTTATGAGAGGAGGAGAGTTCTAGGCCTAGCTTTAGCTACACCTAGGTAAATCTTTTCTCTTAGGGGTTTAGGGTTGGCGGCCCTGCCATAGCAACAATTCATCAAACCCCATGCCTCTTGTCCTTAAGTTTGAGTCCTCCTAAACCATTAGTCTCCACTTCAAGTTGACTCCATTAACCTGCACCAGTCTAGAACCTCCTGCTTGAGCTTGTTATGCCTTTAAATTATTTCAAACTATCTCTCTAAACAAACCTAACTAACCTAGCATCTAACCCCAGCTGTTTTAAGACCAACCCTAAGCTGATAACGCTTAGCTCTAAATTGAACTTTTGTTTGATAGAAAGGTAATCTTGTTATCTCCTTTTTAATAAAATGGAGTTGGAATTCACCTTTTGCGGGTTGAATTTGTCAAAACGCCCATCCTTGGCTAGCTAACCCGGCAGACAACAAAAGTTATATATAGAGGTGACGTCATACCATGCTGGATCTCTTGTTTTGATGAAAACGCTTTGACTTTGCCTTTCTTCACTCTCTCTCTTGATTGGTCTTGAGCTATTGAATGCATTGTAAGATTGTTTGGTGAAACGTTGTGCTGTTTTCCTTTCAAATTGACTTGTTGATAGGGTTGACTTCATAGTGACTGCAAAGAAACCTATAGAGGTGACGTCACACCTTTAAGCCCCTTGTATAGCATGCAACGCTGTGACTTCTCTCACCCCTTGATAGGTACTTTGGAGACATTACTACCACAAGCTTATTGATGAAAACGCTCTAATCTTTGTCTTAATCTTGACCTAATTTTAAGTTTGACGTTATCATCATTGTAGCAACAATATACATGACGCAACAACTTAATATATGTGGGAGCTGATTGGACCTTATCATTAATGCATTAGATATGTCAAGGTCTAATTGTAAACATTGAATGCTCTTTGTCTCTTTATGCATTGTTGATGAAGTGATAAATCATTTGATATTTTTAGCCATCATTGACTCACAATAATAGCATATATACATTTGCTTACATATATACAAAGAGATAGTCATTTATATCTGAAGTACTAACCCAATCGCATAATACATTCTAGTTTCACCCTATCTTGCAAACAGGTGTATCATCAGTGGAAGACCTTTCTGACTATCTCATAATTCTTATCGTAATCCATGGAAGGGAACCTATTGTCTTGATCCATTATCCTTAGTCCTTCTTAAACCTAGATTACTTTTAGGGACGCCTCCCTTGGACCTGCCCTCCTAATAGAAAGAGCTCCCCATCGAGGTGATAAAGCAGTGGGGGAAGCTCCCTGCTACTATGTTACGCCGGTTTCTACCCTTGACTCAAGCTCTTTTAACCTTTGCTACAAACCGTGCGATAACACAGTGAAGGAAGCCAGTCGGAAGGACACCAAAGGCAAAGTATATAGCAACCGATATTGTAAGCCGTGATTCCGTGAAGCAGCGTAGCTCTATAGGTTTCTTGCAGGACTTCATCCGAGACATGATGCATAAGGGAGCTGTGAAGCTCCAGTACACATCCACAGATGAGTAGCATTGGACAGAGATTCTCCCAGAAGGGTCACATTGATTTGACTGAGGAGAATGATACATTCACTCACATGATTAGCCATGCTGATTTGGCTAGTGGTGAATGGCCCAGGCGTAGTCTTTCTCCTTAGTCATGTTGATTTGACAAGGAGAGTAAAAGACTCGAGGTGCTGATGTTTCTCTAGTTGGCTGTATTGGGCAAACATTCTCCCAGAGGGGTCATGCTGATTTGACAAGGAGTGGAAAAGACTCGAGGTGCTGATGTTTCTCCAGGTGGTTGCATTGGGCAAACATTCTCCCAGAGGGGTCATGTTGATTTAACAAGGAGTGGAAAAGACTCGAGGTGTTGATGTTTCTCCAGGTGGCTGCATTGGGCAAACATTCTCCTAGAGGGGTCATGCTGATTTGAGTAAGGAGAATGATACATTAACTCACAGGATTAGCCATACTGATTTGGCTAGTGGTGAATGGCCTAGGGCGTTGATGTTCTCCAACTATTAGCATTGGGTAAACATCCTTCCAAAGGGGCCATGTTGAATTGACTGAGGAGGATGATACATTCACTCACAGGATTAGCCATATTGATTTGGCTAGTGGTGAATGGCCCAGGGTGTTGATGTTCTCCGTGTATTATCATCGAGCATTCTTCTTAGATGGCCATGATGACTTGGCTAAGAAGAATGACCTAGGTGTGGTCTCTATCCTTGATCATGTGACTTAACAAGGACAGTTGGAGAGACCTGAGGTGGTATGTGGGAGAAGTATACATTAACTGGGTGCTATGTGGGAGAAGTATACATCAACTGGGTGCGTGGTGGAGATGATTACATCAAAGGATCATTGACAAGTGTAAGAGGAAGTTGGCCTCAAAGTTCGAAATCAAGAATCTTGGCATGATGCATAATGTCTCCCTAGCTGAGAAGGAGTGTTGAAGTTAGAAGCATCGGACAGACATTCTCCAGAGTGGTCATGCTGATTTGACTGAGTAGAATGGCCCAGGCACAGTCTTATGGAGTCGAGGTGTTTGAGTTGCAGAATGTCTCCCTCGTTGAGAGGGAATGTTGATGTTTGGACAACATCGGGAAGACATTCTTCCAGATTAATAATTAATAATATAATTATTAATTATTAATAATATTAATAATAATAATAATAATAATAATAATAAATAGTTATTATAATTATTAGAGACGCATCCTTTCATGGATGGTCACCATATGTGCCTTTAGGTTCTTTATATATTTGGCACATTCATCATTGTAATACCGAACCAATCATGAATCTCATATACATCATATACAACCAATCACATCATCTCATATACAATATTATATTCTATCATCTCATATAAAAATTCAACAGGTATGAATAACATCTATATTGTTTCTTTATGGTTTATTGAAGCTAGCGTTTAAAGTATTAAATTTAGATATCATAGGATTTAAATTTTTTACTTTGGATTTATACTTCAATTAACCAAATTTGTAATGCATGGGCTCGATCTAGAAATAGTCTAGTGCCTCTATAAGTTTTGTGGTCCAGGTTACCAAACTTGATGCTCTCCAAGCTTTCCTTGGGAGGTTTTTGGGACTGTTATCCCCACTTTTCAGGGATAACTAGGAGATCATGTCTCGAGGCCCACAGGTCCTAGACATGGAGTACCGAGAGCAGGATTGACCTGAGCATGGCCCTGGAGGGCCCACCTTTTCTTCTTCCATTGTCTTTATCTTGTCAGCAGCACCAGCATCCATCACCATCGGTTTGGTCCTGTATCAAAAGAGGTTCTTGCTTCATGAGGTAATTAGTCCAGGTATCGTGGTATGTGTCACATTTGATCATTGAAACCTTTAAATGTATGCATCTGATTCCTTTTATTTCTAACGACTGCTTGGATCTTACATTTGCCCACTTATCCATGTTTGGGGGGATTGACACGGTGCCCTAGCAAGCATGTATCTGTAGGTTTTGGTTTGCCACTAGGGGATTTCTGAAAGCCATCGTCCGCTCCCATCATAGCACCACTTTTTCATCTTACTTCCCGCTCACTGATCCCTATCCCTTTCCCCTTGTCCGGGCATTGGGTTGACCTGTTATCCCCGATTTCTAGGGATAACTAGGAGATCATGTCTCGAGGCTCACAGGTCCTAGACATGGAATACCGAGAGCAGGATTGGCCTGAGCATGGCCCAGGAGGGCCCATCTTTCTTCTCCTTCATTAGACTTGTCTTGTCAGCAGCAGCAACATCCATCACCTTCGGCTTGGACTTGTATCGGAGAAGACTCTTGCTCCATAAGGTAATTGGTCCAGGTATCATGGTATGTGTCATTTTTGATCATTATGACCTTTAGATATAT
>SNQJ01S0030304.1:93465-106776 GCA_010110895.2 Picea sitchensis | reverse complement strand
CATATAATAGAAAGATAATATAACTTCCATTTTCTATCCTTTTAAAATAAACACATTGATCAAAATGACATCTAGTATAACCTTGTTCTGTCATAAACCTGTCAAACTTCAAATACCACTGCCTTGTATCTAGCTTTAGGCCATACAAGCTCTTATTCAACCTGCATACCAAATTTTCCATCCCTTTGACCTCATACCCCTGTGGCTGCTACATATAAATCTCTTCATCCAAATCCCCATGGAGAAAAGTTGTTTTTGACATCTAACTGTTCAAGATGAAAATATTCTACTACCACAAGACTTAAAATATTCCTAATTGAAGTCATTTTAACAACATGNTTGCCTCCATCTTCTTCCTCCAACCTATAAACCCATTTATTCCGCAATGCTCTTTTTCCTGTAGGAAACTGAACCAAGTCCCAAGTATGGTTATTTACCAAGGAATCCATTTCCTCTTTCATGCCTTTCTCCCACTTCCTTTTAGTGTCTACCTGCATTGCCTCTTCATAACTTTCTGGTTCACTAGAATCAGTCAACAATAAATAGTACAATGAAGTAGAATATTGTTCAGGGGGTCTACTTAACTTGGTAGATATTCTAACAAAACTTGCAGGAGTTTGAGGTACCTGTTTCTTTTTTTGTTGTACATTTTGATTTTCTAGTACCTTTGGAATTTCTTTTTCAGTGATCTCATCAAGCACTGTGTATTCTAGTTTTTCTTCTTCATGTTTCCTTCCCTGCAACTGATCTTTATACATGACATTCTCATTGAATTTGACATCTATACTCCTAATTATTTTTTGATTTTCATAATCCTGTAAGTGATAACCGAAATCATTAACACTATATCCAATAAAGGTACACTTCTTAGATTTTGCTTCAAGCTTTGTTTTATTTTCTTTATCAATATGGACAAATGCTTCACAATCGAAAGTCTTAAAAAATGAATAGTTTACCTTTTTACCTGTCCATGCCTCCCCTGCAATGGCACCATCCAAAGAATTTGAAGGTCCTCTTTTTATCAAGTAAACAACAATATCTACAACATCTTCCCAAAACTATAAGGGCAAGCCTGCATGCAATCTCATACTCCTTACATGCTCCATGATGGTCCCGTTCATCCTTTCTAACACACCATTTTCTTGTGGTGTTCCTGGAACTGTCTTCTCTCTACGAATCCCATGGTATGAACAATAATCATCAAACACCTTGTTGCAATATTCACCTCCATTGTCTGATTTGAGACACTTCAACCTTTTTCCTATCTCATTCTCAACCAAAGCTTTCCATTTATTAAAAGTATAAAAAAAATCATATTTTTGTTGAATGCAGTAAACCCAAGTTTTTCTAGTTGTGTCATCAATTAAAGTAACACAATAACAAGAGCCACAAATATATGATACCTGATCTGGTGCCCATACATCTATATGCACAAGCTATAACCTTTCACTCTTCTTTTCTTTTCCGACTATGAGAAATCTAACTCTCTTATGTTTTCCATAAACACAGTGCTCACAAAAATCCAAATCAATTTGTTTAATATCTGGCAACAAATTTATTTTTTGAAGTATCTGCATCCCATTCTTACTCATGTATCCAAGCCTATGATGCCACAATGTTGTATCCACTCCTTTAGAAGCTAAATATATAGAAGAGTCGGTATTACCAGTACATAATTAAAATGTACCTACCTTCTCTCCTTTTTATATCACCAGTGATCCTTTGGTGACCTTCCACGCCTTATCTGTAAATATATATATACAAAATTCACTTTCCAACTTCCCAGTTGAAATTATATTTTTCCTTAGATTTGGAACATGTCTTACCTCTTTCAACAACCATTGGTTTCCATTATTTTTCTTTATTTGTACATTTCCCATTCCAACAATTTTGGATGGTGCATCATCACCCAAATGAACCTGTCCAAAATCACCTTGAACATAATCTAGAAAATGTTTCCTATGGGGTGTGGCATGAAATGAGGCCCTTGAATCTACTACCCAAGACTCAAAAATATTATTTATAGAAAGAATCGAAGCATCGTGTAATACATCACCTGTTAAATTTGCTTCTTGATTTTTCTCTTGTTGTCCATCTCTTTGTTTCTTTGGAGCTCTGCAGCCTTTCTTCAGATGTCCTTTCTTCCCACAATTCCAACACTCTATATTTCCCAGTCTATATTTGGATCCACCCTTCCTATAATTTTGACGGTTCCCTGATCCCTTTCCTCTATCCTTTTGTCTTCCCCTATTCTCCACACTCAATGCATTACCTGATGTATCACATGTGTTTTTTCATCACATTTCCTCACTAAGGATAACACCAACAACATCATCAAATTTTAGAGTATTTGAACCAGAGACAGAGTTACTTACAAACATGACCAAGCCATTCCGACTTTCTGGCAATGAGCACAAGATTAAAAGAGCCCTGACCTCATCATCAAAGTCCACTTTTACAGAACTTAGTTGATTAGTAATTGTATTAAATTCATTTAAATGGTGTGCAACAGACCCACCTTTTGACATCTTCATATTAAATAATCTATTCATTAGAAATTCCTTATTAGACATTGAGGGTTTTTCATACAATTTAGCCAATGCGTTCATCAATGCCTTCTTTGCCTTTTCTTTTGAAATATTGAAAGCCACAAACGTTTCCAGCCTCATCCGTATTGTTCCTAGTGCCTTTCTATCAAGAACCTACCATTGTTCATCCTTCATGGTCATTGGCTTCTTTAATATTCCTCCCAATGGTAGGAATAGATCCTTCTGATATAAATAATATTCCATCTGCATCTTCCATAACTCACAGTTTTGGCCATTAAACTTCTTGACCCTAAACTTTTCATCTTTTGCCATTTCTCCCACTTGAACCAGGAACCCTCTTTTCCCATGAATTATCTTTCGCTCTGATACTAGTTGTTAGAAAAACAAGATTGTGGAGCAATAAAATAAACAAATGCGGAAATAAAACATAGAAGATACGAAATACAATAAAGACACAGATATATGTGGTTCACCCAGTGTGGGCTACTTCCACTAGAGAAATTGTCAGGTCCTTCCTTTTATTATCTAGCAAAATGAAGGGATACAACCTACAACACACCCGCTGTAACTTCCTCTTATTTCTCTCACAGTATCCTCTTTCAGAATATAGTATTCGTAGTGATACACAACCGCAATACAATTCCCTCATAAAATAGGGTTTTCTTCTAGGGAAAAAAAACCTAACATAACTTCTATCGTCAGGAAAATCCCCCCCTGCAACCCCCATGCATGGAGTGGTGTACAGTGTTATGGGGTGTATAGTCTTCATGGGGTATAAATATGGCTGAAAACAAATATTTATGAATCAAGAAGATAATCATGCTCCACAACCAACACTTTGAATTGTTGAAGTATGTGGACTTCATAAAGTATGAAAATTTCAAAATCTAAAGGTTTCTAAGTGGGTTATCCTCCTTCTATAGTTACAAGATACATATGATAACCCTAGGACTTTGGAGGAGGCCATAAGGAGAGATAAGCATCTTTATGAGCATAGAAAATGAAGGTCAGTCTTCCAAAAATATCAGACTCACAAGATGAAAGGAAAGAGGGATCAAATAAAGAAAGATTTTAAGCCACCCTTTTTGGCGCATACCTCCGACCCTCGAGCCAAGATCCGCTCAGGATCGTTCTAAAACCCCCTTGAGCCGAAGCATCTCTTTCAATTCCCACTAGAATCTCCAACAAATCCACAGGTCCTTTGTAAAACTTGCCCTATGTAGGTTTACTCCAGGCATGAGCCTTACACTTCCATACGACCATGTTCTGGTCCTTTACACAAGTGCTTCTCACAACTCAAAAGAAACTTGTGATATCACAAGTTGAAGCATTGAGCTCTCATGCTTTCCTTCTACAAAACTCCGATATGCGATGGGTCAACTATGGGTTGACTCCCCAAATGCACGCAAGTGCACGCCACCTATCACCACTTACACTTTTCTTTGGGTGATTGTTATTCACGCCACCTGTCAACCTTGTGCTCCCCACCTGATAGATGTCTCTTGCATTCACACGAGCCCTCAGCTCTTGACACTTCGTGACTTATGAAACCAAAAGTGACTCTTTCCAAACCCCGAACTCTCGATACGTGAAACTCCACGGAGTTCTGATCCAACGGTTCTCCCATGCCTAGATCCAACATTTCATATCTTCTCGCTAATTGGTTGTTCGCGCAACCAAAGAATTTGGTACGCCCTCCAAACTTACGAAACCCTGAGTTGAGAATTGATCCAAGGCTTGAAACAACCACAATCAATGATCCTCATTGATCCTTGAAACCAACTTTATGGCTCGTCTAACCCCTATCCACCTTGCAACTTCTCTAGATCATACGGTCCTCGCAACTTCGTGAGTTCTCCACAGAGAATTTTGACCGTTCAATTCTTTCCTCCTTGATGACTTATATGAAATAAACTAGTGTTCTCCCTCCTGAATTTAGCTCCTGCAAAGAAAATTTTCTCTATCTCCCTTTGAATACTTCAAAGACACTAATCCTCTTGATATTTTACTTAAAAACTCAAGTCTCCAAGGGACTCCTGCACATACTCCTTGCGGAAAACCTTCAAATACTTCTGCGTATTTGAACTCTCAACTCTGTGCACCTTCCCCTGCAACAACAATCCTTCTCCTTTCAACCTTAGTCGTTAAACTCCAAGGTCTCAGCTAGCCTGCGCACACCTTGCACGGATTCTGTGCTCCACCTGCACTTTTACTAGAATGAGAACAACGGTATCCCTCCTGAGATTTCATAGGTAAACTCTGGACCTTGTCAATGCACACCTTGCGGACATTTTCACTGCACTCCTTGCAGGAACTCTCACTCAGGAAGAGAAACAATTGAAACTCATTCTCTTTCTCTCTCAGATTTCAAACATTCAACATAGCATAACAACAAATGAAATGCATAACAGAGAGAAACAACTGTAAGAATACTATTCAACATGTATAAACAAAAAGCACCATAACACCATGAATCTGATTCAAAGCTTCATATATTAATTCAAAGCTTCTGTACATGGGTTCTTCTCTACAACTCTCTTCTACAACCCTCTCTTTATCTGTGCTAATGTTATATCTCTTAGTTGATACAATGATACAAAGATGAGGGTGTCTATGTTCGTTTTCCCTCCTATGCTGCTAAAACTATCTAATCTAAAAATCAATGCTACCTACATTCATTAATTGGCTTCAATGCCTTTTACATTGGTAGATATGAGAAAATTGCTCAAGATCTGTTTACAACACATATACATAAATGCAAGTATGTTTTCCTTAATTGTTACATTAAGATCCACTCTTTCAACTTTCAAAACATTTTAACATGTGAAAAAATGCGTTGGTGCTTGTCCCAACTGTCTTCCGCCTTCACGTTCACTTGGATACTGATGATGCTCCTGCATCATACTCCCTCGCTTGAAAATTTTCATGAGATCCTGTTCATGATCTCTTGCACAGTCTGTCCATGCTTCTGAATTTCTGCTTTGTCTTCCCAACTGGCATCTTCAACTGGGTGTCCCTTCCATTTGACCAAGTATTCAAAATACTCTTTTCTTCTGGTCCTCCTACTAACCCTCTTGTCAATTATGCTTTCCATCTGTGGCTTTTCAGCTACAGACATTTGTTTTGTCCACTGAATTTCTTGTTGGTCATCCTCTACTACTGCTTCTTCAACTTTGTAAGGGTACAAATTTGAGATGTTTAATATCGGTGAAATTCTGATCCCATCGGGTAATTCAATCTCATATGCGTTTTCCCAAAATTTATTTACGACCTTGCATGGTCCAATCTTTTTCATCTTCAGCTTCTTATATGTTCCCCTTGGGAACCTTTCCTTCCTCAGATGTGCAAGAATCAGATCACCAACTTCAAATTGAAGTTCTCCCCTGTGTTGATCTGCTCTATGCTTGTACTCTTGACTCGAACTCTGCAATTTCTCTTTAACTCGGTTGTGAAGCTCCTTCATTGCTTCTGCAAAGTCTTCTGCACTACCACTCCTGATTTCATTTTGTTTTGAATATTTCAATTCAGAGACTCCCCTTGGCCGCATTCCATACACAATTTGGAATGGACTCCACCCTGTGCTTCTTTTGTGTGAATCATTGTAAGCAAATTCCTCCTGTGGTAGAATGTGATCCCACTGACTGCGGTGTTCAGTCACTAGGCTTCTCAACAAATCTCCCAAGATTTTGTTCACAACTTTTGTCTGCCCATCTGTCTGAGGATGATACGCTGAGCTAAATGACAAACTTGTCCCCAACTTCTTCCATAAATTCCTCTAGAAATGTCCCATGAACTTGGTATCTCGATCTGAAATAATACTTCTTGGCACACCATGAAGTTTGATGACTTCTTTGAAAAACAAGTTTGTAATATGAGTTGCGTCACTAGTTTTCTGGCATGGTATTAAATGTTCCATCTTTGAAAATCTATCTACCACCACAAAGATTGAATCATATTCTCTTTGTGTCCTTGGCAGACCCAATACAAAATCCATGCTCACTTCATCCCATGGCCTTTCCGGTATGGGTATGGGTAATGGTTGATATAACCCCACGTTCTTCCTTTTCCCTTTGTGTGCTGACAAATACTGCATCTGTCCACAAATATATTAAGATATTTCCTCATCCCTCGCCAAAAATATGCGCCATTCAAATTTGAGAATGTTTTGTCATGACCGAAGTGTCCAGCCAATCCTTCACTGTTTTTTTCTTTCAGCAGATTCTCCCTCATGGAGCTTTTTGGAATACATAACTGATTTCCCATGAATAATAATCCATCCTGGATCATATATTCAGTCCACTGGGTTATTTCCCTGAGAATTGGATTCTTAGATGCCTCATATGCCTCTTAAAAATCTGGATCATCTCTGTACATTTGTTTGAGGTTATCAAAACCCAAAGTTTTGACTCTAAATTCCTACATAAGCAAACATTTCCTACTCAAAGCATCAACAAATTTGTTAGCAGTTCCAGAAACATGCTTAAACACAAAAATAAAATTCTGCATGAATTCAACCCATTTTGCATGCTTTTGGTTCAACTTCTCCTCTTGAGTCACAAATTGTAAAGCATGATTATCACTGTACAAAACAAACTCTTTAGGAACCAAATAATGTCTCCATTTCTTCAGCGCTTGTATGACCGCATAGAATTCTTTATCATATGTGGAGTAGTTAACCTTCACTTCATTTAGTTTCTCATTGAAGTATGTGATTGGCCTATCATCTTGGCTCAACACCACTCCAATTGCAAATCCACTAGCATCACACTTGACCTGAAATGTCCTGCTGAAATCTAGCAACATCAGAATTGGTTGTTCAGTAATTTTCCTCTTCAGCAGATTGAAACTTTTCCTTGCTTCCTCTGTCCAGTGAAAATATTTGTGTCTTTTCTTCACCATATCCATCATTGGTGCACTAGTTCCACTGAAATTTTGGATGAATTTCCTATGGAAACTAGCTAAATCATGGAAGCTTCTAACTTCAAACACGCTCTTCAGCGATGGCCAATTCTTAATCACATTCACCTTTACCGGATCCATCTTCAACTCATTTGCAGAGATAAAAAAACCAAAATAAATGAGTTATGTCCTCTTAAATGATGTTTTCTTCACATTAATCAACAATTTCTCTTACTGTAACCTCCTCATTACTGCAGCTAAATGCTTCAAGTGTTCTACTTCTGTCTTGCTGAAAATTAATATATCGTCAAGATATATAATGATGAATTTCCCAATAAACTCCTTTAGGAATTCATTCATCAATCTCATGAAAGTATTGGGCACATTTGTTAAGACAAATGGCATAACAATCCATTCATACGGCCCTTCATTCGTCTTGAATGTTGTCTTCCATTCATCACATTCTCTCATTCAAATTTGATGATATCCATTTTTCAAATCAATCTTTGAAAAATATTTTGCTCCACTCAAGCAATCCATCAAATCATCCATTCTTGGCAATGGAAATCTATATCTAATGGTATTCTTGTTGATTGCCCTTGAGTCTATACACATTCTCCAACCTCCATCTTTCTTTGGGCTGAGCACTATTGGAACAACACATGGAATCAAGCTTTCCTGAATCAATCCTTTGTCCATTAAATCCTAGACCTGTCTCTTGACTTCTTCATTCTCCTGCAACGTCAACCTGTATGCTGCTTTGTTTGGTAAACTAGCTCCAGGTATAATATCAATGTGATTACTTATACTTCTGATCGGTGGCAACGAAAAAGGCAGTTCGTCCACTACTATATCAGCGAACTCTTCCAACACTTTCTGGATTTCCTCTGGTAAATCATCCATTCTTGTACTGGTCAAAACAATTCTAGGCTTCCTAACCACAATGAATTGTGTATATTCCTTCTTCTTAACCTCCTTAAGAAGTTCCTTCCCACTCATGACAAGTACAATGTTGCTCACCTCTGGTTTCACTTCTTTATCCTTAATCGGCAACAACATGTGATTTCTCCCATTCTTCTCCAGGGTGTATGTGTTCTTTCTCCCATCATGAATCACATTCCTGTCATATTTCCATGGTCTACCCAGCAATAGATGACAAACATCCATAGGAATGACATCACATAGTATTTTGTCCTTATATCCTCCTATTTTAAATTCAACTAAACATTGTTTAGTGACATTTACCTGATGTCCTTTTTGTAGCCACGAAACTATGTATGGGCTTGGATGTACGATAGTCTCTAGCTCCAACTTTCCTACCATATTTGTAGAAATGAGATTATTTGTGCTACCACTATCCACGATGACCTTGCATACCTTGTCTTTGGTCTTACAAGCAGTCCAAAAAAGTCTGTTTCTCTGGGCTAGGTTCTCAGCCTCCTTCTCTGGTGTTAAGAGAACTTTTCACATCATCAAAGATCTTCCACCCTCAGCATCTTCTGCCTCAACATTCCATCCTTGTGCTTCGGTAATGTGAGTTTCACCACCTTCCTTATTCCTATATGGACACTCATAGGATTTATGCCCATTTTTCCCACAGACAAAGCATTTTATTTCTCCACCTCTGCCTCTTCCTCTTCCTCTAGTATGAGGAAAAGTATTTCTATCATCATACTACCCTCTTTGTGAGCTTCCACCTCTCTCAGGTTGAGTTTGAGGTTTCTTTCCCTCTTCTTTAGATTTTTGAGTCCTATCTTGGGCAATTGTTTTGCCTCTAGTTTGACTTCTACCCCGGTCTCTTTGACCTTGCTTTCGGCTCAGCTTCTCTTCAGCTTTCAGAGCCATCTGATAAGCATCCTCCACATTCTGAAGGGTCATCATGCTCATCTCATCATGAATGTCATATCTCAGACAATTCATGTATCTAGCAACCTTTTCATCATCATTTTCCCGATGACCTGCTATGATGTTTATCTTATATAATTCTTCAGTGTATTCTTTCACTGACATCAGCTTCTATCTCAAAATCTACATCCTCCGAAATAGAGTGATTTGATAATCCTTGGGTATGAATTTTTCTTTCATCTTGGCAACCATTCTATCCCAGCTCTTGATTTTCTGCTTGCCCTTGCAGCGTCTGTCAGCTTGCAGTTCATCCCACTATAATGTTCCATGCCCTTTAAGCCTTGTGACAGCATGTTTGACCTTCTTGTCTTCCTCGACATCCTCATAGTCAAAGTACTTATATAGAGCTCTAATATAGTCTAGAAGATCTTCAACATCCAGGTTTCCTTCATATACTGGAATGTCCATTTTTACTCTGGCACCTATCCTTGCAACAACCCTGAATAGGCGTTCATCCGCTGCATCTTTGGCTACAACTTATTCATATTCAGCTTCACTCTCAGCTTCGCTAATATATCCAGCATCAATTATGTGCCTCTGTGTTGTCTCCATGGCATCAAGCCTAGCACATAGTTCGCACATTTCCCTTTCCACTACTAGATCGGGTAATTTCCTATCCCTTCTCCTTGGAAACATGACTATAACATTTCTCCCTTCTCTCTACCTAAAATCTATAGACGAGATCAAGCTCTGATACCACTCTGGCATTAAGACCTCCGACCCTCAGGCCAAGATCCGCTCAGGATCGTTCTAAAACCCCCTTGAGCCAAAGCGGCTCTTTCAATTCCCACTGGAATCTCCAATGAATCCATAGGTCCTTTTTAAAACTCTCCCTATGTAGGTTTACTCTAGGCATGAGCCTTACACTTCCATACGACCGGGATCTGGTCCTTTACACAAGCGTTTCTCGCAACTTAGAAGCAACTCGCGATATCGCAAGTTGAAGCGTTGAGCTCTCATGCTCTCCTTCTACAAAACTCTGAGATGCGATGGGTCAACTATGAGTTTACTCCCCAAATGCATGCGAGTGCACGCCACCTGTCACCACTTACACTTTTCCTTGGGTGCTTTTTATTCATGCCACCTGTCAACCTTGTGGTCCCTACTTGACAGATGTATCTTGCATTCACACAAGCCCTCGGCTCTCGGCAGTTCGCTACTTTTGTAGTCGAAAGTGACTCTTTCCAAAGCCTGAACTCTCGATACGTGAAACTCCATGGAGTTCTGATCCAACGGTTCTCCCGTGCCTGGATCCAAAAGTTCAGATATTCTCGCTACTCGGTTGTTCATGCAACCAAATAATTTGGTACACCCTCCGAACTTATGAAACCCCAAGCTGATAACTGATCTAAGTCTTGAACTAACCACGATGAACGATCCTCTTTGATCCTTGGAACCAACTTGATGGCTCGTCCAACCCCTATCCACCTTGCAACTTCTCTAGATCCTACGGTGCTCGCAACTTCACGAGTTCTCCACGAAGAATTTCGACCGTTCAATTCTTTCCTCCTTGATGACTTCTATGAAATAAACCAGTGTTCTCCCTCCTGAATTTAGCTCCTGCAAAGAAACTTCGCTTCATCTCCCTTTGAATACTTCAAAGACACTAATCTTTCTAAGCTTTTACTTACAAACTCAAGTCTCCAAGGGACTCCTGCATGCACTCCTTGCGGAAAACCTTCAAATACTTATATGTATTTGAGCTCTCGACTCTGTGCACCTTACCCTACAACAATAGTTCTTCTCCTTTCAAACTTAGTCGTTAAACTCCAAGGTCTCAGCTAGCCTATGCACACCTTGCACGGATTTTGTGCTCCACCTGCACTTTTACTGGAATGAGAACAACGGTATCCCTCCTGAGATTTCATAGGTAAACTCTGGACCTTGTCAACGCACACCTTGCAGATGTTTTCACTACACTCCTTGTAGGAACTCTCACTCAGGAAGAGAAACAATTGAAACTCATTCTCTTTCTCTCTCAGATTTCAAACATTCAACATAGCATAACAACAAACTAAATGCATAACAAAGAGAAACAACTGTAAGCATACTATTCAGCATGTATAAACAGAAAGCACCATAACACCATGAATCTGATTAAAAGCTTCATATATTTATTCAAAGCTTCTATACATGGATTCTTCTCTACAACTCTCTGCTACAACCCTCTCTTTCTCTGTGCTAATGTTATATCTCTTAGTTGATACAATGATACAAATATGAGGGTGTCTATGTTCGTTTTCCCTCCTATGCTCCTAAAACTATCTAATCTAAAAATCAATGCTACCTACATTCATTAATTGGCTTAAATGCCTTTTACATTGGCAGATATGAGCAAATTGCTCAAGATCTATTTACAACACTTATACATAAATGAAAGTACACTTTCCTTAATTATTACATTAATATATGATCTTTCAACTTTCAAAACATTTCAAGACATTTTAACATGTGCAAAAATGCGTTGGCGCTTGTCCCGGCTGTCTTCCGCCTTCACATTCGCTTGGCTACTGACAATGCTCTTACATCATACTCCCTCGCTTGAAAATTTTCATGAACTCTTGTTCATGAGCACTTGCACAGTCTGTCCATGCTTATGAATTTCCGCTTCGTCTTCCCAACTAGCATCTTCTACTGGGTGTCCCTTCCATTTGACCAACTATTCAAAATACTATTTTCTTTTGGTCCTCCTGCTGACCCTCTTGTCAATTATGCTTTCCATCTACAGCTTTTCAGCTACAGGAATTTGTTTTGTCCACTGAATTTCTTGTTGTTCATTCTCTGCTCCTGCTTCTTCAGCTTTGTAATGGTACAAATATGAGACGTTGAATATCAGTGAAATTTCGATCCCATCAGGTAATTCAATCTCATATGTGTTTGCCCCAAATTTCTTTACGACCTTGCATGGTCCAATATTTTTCATCTTCAACTTGTTATATGTTCCCCTTGGGAACCTTTCCTTCCTTATATGTGCAAGAATTATATCATCAACCTCAAATTGAAGTTCTCGCCTGTGTTGATCTTCTCTGCGCTTGTAATCTTGACTCGAACTCTACAATCGCTCTTTAACTCGGTTGTGAATCTCCTTCATTGCTTCTGCAAAGTCTTCTGGACTACCACTCCTAATTTTATTTTGTTCTAAATCTTTCAATTCAAAGACTCCCCTTGGCTTCATTCCATACACAATTTGGAATGGACTCTGCCCTGTGCTTCTTTTGTGTGAATCATTGTAAGAAAATTCTGTCTATGGAAGAATGTGATCCCACTAACTGTGGTGTTTAGTCACTAGGCTTCTCAGCAAATCTCCCAAGATTTTGTTCACAACTTCTGTCTACCCATCCCTCTGAGGATTATATGCTGAGCTAAATGACAAACTTGTCCCCAACTTCTTCCATAAAGTCTTCCATAAATGTCCCACAAACTTGGTATCTCGATCTGAAACAATACTCCTTGGCAAGCCATGAAGTCTAACGACTTCTTTGAAAAACATGTTTGCAATATGAGTTGCGTCACTAGTTTTCTGGCATGGTATGAAATGTGCCATCTTTGAAAATTTGTCTACCACCACAAAGATTGAATCATATCCTCTTTGTTTCCTTGGCATCCCCAATACAAAATCCATGCTCACTGCATCCCACGGCCTTTCCGGTATGGATAATGGTTGATATTGTTGGAAATATGTAACAGTTAGCATATGCTTGTCATTGATGGCAAGTACAATAGTGAAGATGACAGGCAAACAGACGACAAAGGAAATTAAGCTCAGAAGGAATAGCAGTCTTATATGCGCAAGAAGCATAGGAAAGAGTCTGAGAACTGTCGGATCTCACTCGGAAATCCCGACAGCTGTTGGATCGGGAGAAGCTGCGCAGATGTTAAGCGCAGGAGTTAAGCGCAGAAAAGAAGTGATCTAAGCCGTCAGATTGGAAGCAAACCTTGACAGCTGTCAGATATGCAG